>QLOD02000009.1:16092866-16109205 GCA_003260245.2 Sideroxylon spinosum
GGGTGAAGTGGAGGATTTGCATCAGCTTGGTATATAATATATGTCATCCACTTTCTCCGTCTCATGGATGTTCTAACTTCTAACTATAAAGAAACTAACTACTAGACAAACTATGGTTTAAGTTTTTAAGCAGAGGTGTTGGAGATGGTAGATTACATTGGTAATTTGTGGGCTCGTACTGATGAGCATTTGAATGGGTTGTTGTTTGTGCATAGCTATATTTGTTTTTAAATTGAAGATGCATAGTTCATACATTGAATATCTTGGTGCATTGGTAAAATATCTGAGCACTTGTTTAGAACATTTTTTTTTTTTTAATGTTTTTTTCTCCCCAAACTTGCATTAAATTTTCTAACATTGGGTATGCCTTTGACTTTTTATTATAAGCAAAACAAAGCCAATAAAAAATTAAGAAAAAGTTAGCATTAGTTTATTTGGTTGATATTAGATATCCACCATGCTCTCATTTTAGCCCACTTCTATGTGTTTTGTGGTAGTAGTTCTTCATGTTGTGTGCAATGTTATTATGAAATTATCAATAAGGATTTTCTTGTACTTTTATTTATTCAAATGGTATTGGAAATTGATCACTTACCTAGGTGACATTTTATTGTCAAACGGTTTTTAATATATCTTGTGACACTCTTCTTAAGGTATACAGGAACTTGTGATATTTCATGGAATGATAGCAGTGAGGTTGTTTTTGAAATGGATACCGAAATGTAAACAAATTAGCATGCACGTAGTCATTATCACCTACTAAGGCTTTGTTTGTGTAGGTTCAGTTCACTTTGAAACCATTACCCAGGTTTTTTGGGCTGATAGATTGTGATACTTCTACTCAAAATGTGGACAAAATCCTATTTTTATGAACAGCTTTTACAAACAATCTTTTTAAGTTTTTTGAAAAGGTAATTTCTGCTTGTTTTATTGCTAACAATTACTTGTTTGAAGGTCATTTTATGCTGTTGTTTAAAAAATTAACTTGTTATGTTGCATTACTCTTGAATCTGAATGTGGAAATGATTCTTAACCAAATTTGAATGGTTATTCAGGACAAATTTAGGTTTGCAGTGTACTCTTCACAGTTTGGATTCAAAATTTTATAGCATTACAAGTTTTTCGTTATTTTACATAAGCTAACTAAAAGTATTATGTTAAAAAACCATCCGGTTACATCCATGTTTTTGGTTCCAAAGGTTAGCTATTTTGTGAGTACCTCCATGAATGGTCCTTCATATAGAAACTCTATGAAGTGGTAGTTTTGATAGCAATAGGGTATTGTCGGTTTTCAAACGTAACATGGAAAGCAAGTTTGTTTGAGCTGCAAGCATAAAATGTGTGTTTATCTATACATGTATGCTGAAAAAAATGATGGCCACTTCAATTGCTATTTGTTTGTGGCAAGTCCAAAATTGTCAATGTAAAGGAAATTTGCTAGAGTTTGCCATATTCCTAAGACGTCAAAGTGTTAGATAGAGATGGTCATAAAAAAATCATTCCAGCTGGATGGTTTGAAGTCCACCAGAACTTCCCTCAGTGGGACCGAGCAAACAGAGAGTTCTCTATGGGTGTGAGCCAACTCCAGAGTGTCATCCAACATTTACCCGAAGTAGAAAGCCAAACCCATGTGACGGAAATTTATAGATATGCTTAATTATGACTCATTATACTTGTTCAGTACATTGTTGTCAATAGAATATGTATTCTTGAAAAAATTATAAAAGGATTCAAGTGAAATATATTCAATTTAAAATTGTCATTCTGGAGTCCGTAAAAACTGGAAAACTCAAATCAATTCAGAAGCCATTTAAAAAATTAATGGCTCATCCCCTACTAGTCAAGAAATGTTTATCAAATCTTGTGTGCATTTTCTGTATTCAATATTGATATTTATTGAGAAGTCGACAGAGGTGCTTTTGCTCGGTATCATTTCATTGAGAGTAGAGTGGAGTTGCTCGTCAATAGTGTCATGCCTCAATTATGCGAAAGTCGCGTAAATTTAGTTAGTATGGGGTTTCAGTTCAGAAGCCACGGGAGCAAGTTGCAGATGCAGAGGCATTGTTAGATCTTGCTAAGACCTTGCTGAGCTCTGTCAGTTGCCATTCAAACGGAGATGTTACCCCAGCAGATTTCATGTCATGTTTGCTGAGAGATTTCACTAGAAGACAACAAAGGATAGTAACTTCTGATTTTGGGTTCTGCTGGAAAGATACTGGGGTTGCCGTTTCTCCAATTTTCAATAGTTTCCGAGGATGTTGCACCATGTGAGTTTTTTGCACAACGCTCTCTCTCTCTCTCTCTAATCTGCAAGTCAGCAACAATTTACTTTTTCATAATCTATATTTGTACTAACTAATTAAAAGGGTGGCTTTGGAATAATGGTATGTTTGTTCTACTGCAAACTCCATTATGATCTGGAGGGTAAGGTTTGAATCTTAAATTAAGCCTCATTGTTTGCATAAGTAAGGCTACCTACATCTTACCCTTCTCAGATATTGTGCACAGAGTTGCTCATTTTCTTTTTAATTAGTATATGCTTTGGTCACATGCTTTTATATTCTTTCTGCTATTTCCTAAAGGCTTGGACCCATGCAAACTGAGCTTAAGCCGCGGAAGTCTGCAGTTTATAGAAGAAGGGCAAAAAGAACTAGTAGTAGTTTGTGTTTTTCATCTGGAAATAAAACTGTTCTGATGAGTTTTCTTCTCTAAAGGCTTGTTTATTCTTGTCTCCTTCGCTGCTTGTAGCAGATTTCTATTCCTTCTTTAAATAGGACACGAAATATCTCAATTTTATTTTTTTAAAATGTTACTTGCAATTTATCTCCTACCAGAGATGCAAAAAAAGATTGGGGATCATAATTGGTGAAAAATTTTGGATTCTGTTTTTGTTTTCTTACAAGGACAATCTTCAAACACGCAAAATTACTGATTATATGAAACTTGTGTGTGAGTCTTAGGAGGCCTCTTTATTAGACTTTATTAGAATTACAAACAGAACTTGATAATTTTCACTTTTGGGTATTAGTTTATTTCCAAGTGCTAAAACTCTAAAAATTCTCTTCATAGTTTTAAGAAATATAACAGTCTGTTTTAGCTATTTTACTGTAAAATTACTGATTATATGAAACTTGTGTGTGAGTCTTAGGAGTCCCCTATTTTAGAATTGCATACAGAACTCGATAATTTTCACTTTTGGGTATTAGTTTATTTTCAAGTGCTAAAATTCTAAAAATTCTCTCCATAGTTTTAAGGAATGTAACAATCTGTTTTAGCTATTTTACTGTCTATAATGGTTCATTTCTTACCCTTATATTCCTGTACTTGCTCGATCAAAGATTAATCTGTGGTTAGATAAGGTTTTAATTGCAACAGTATACTTGTGTGAAAAATTTTCTGTGCAATGGATTGGTATTACAGGGACAGAAGAGAAAGCAGATACAGACAAGAACATGTCAACCATGTTCAAGATCTTAAAGAAGGAAAAAAGAGTTAAAGTTGAAAGTTTGATATTGGACAGGATGTCTTTTGCACAAACAGTGGAGAATTTGTTTGCTCTTTCTTTCTTGGTCAAAGATGGGCGAGTTGAGATGGCTGTGGATGAAAATGGCTATCATCTTGTTTGTAAGAAACATACATATATACATCTCTCATACCATCCTCAAATATTGTGTACTTTTACATTGTGTGTTATAATTATAGCTATGAAGAGCAGCTTTTTCAGCCCCAAGAAACGCTCCAGCTGCCTATCCTATTATGTCGGGTGAAGTAACTTACAGCTATTTTGTCTTCAGATACGATTTCAATGATTGGAAGGTACAAAAGTTGAGATTTGTTATGAAAGTCCATGGGCACAGAAATACTAGTCAGTTTAAGCAAGTAGTTTTCTTAGAGTGCGTTTAGCCAAAAAAAAAAAAAAAACCAGTAGCTTAACTTCTTAACTACTGGTTTTTTGTTTTCTTTAAATGATTAAATTTGTTCTCTTGTATTTTAAATATCTTTTAACCTTGCAGGTCAAAAATATCAAAATTAATGAAAGGTTAAAAAGTTAGTTTTTTGTCGTTTTTCTAGACACAAAAAGTTAGGTTTTTAGTAGTTAGTTAATAATTAGGTGTAAAAGAAAAGCTAACTTTTTTTTTTTCCCAAATCAACCTTTGTCAATAATCTAGTATTGCAGAGTTGCGACCATGTGAAGGAGGCTAGAGAGCAGTTGTAGCACTCCTAACTAGGAATTATCTCTTCCCCCTCTAGTAATGTCTGTTATTATTAATTTGGGGCTGGCAATTGATGATGGACTTTGTGGGTGTTGGAGAGGAGCTAATGCCTCATAGGGATTCTCCACCGGTGAAGGAACTACTAAGAAATGGTATCTCAGTAGTTGTGCAGAAGCAGGAGCAGGACAATCAATCCTCACTTCCAGTAGAAACAGCCAATGCTAGTAATGTTTTCCAAGGACCAGGAGGTCGCAAGCGCAAACTTTGATGCTTCAATCAGCTGCATTTAGCCATGCTGCAAATAGTAAATAGATAGATTCACCTTTTGTTTTTTTGACGCAAACTTTTTTTTTTTTTTTGGTACCCAGAACCTGGGGTGGGCAGGGCCCTTTGGACCCATCCCATCTTGCCAAACTGGGGGAAGTATGATCGGTCCCTCAACCATACTCCCAGTTAGTCGCGGGACTCGAAACCTTGCCAACAAGGTGGGGAGTATACCCACTTGCCAGTTCGGCTGTAACCCAAACTTTGGTGCTTCCATCAAGCATATTAGCATATTAGGTATGGTCCGTGCCTAAAGAAACGTAAATCAAATTAATATGAATTAATTAATTTCATATTAAATAAATATTTATTTATTTAATTTAAAATTATTTAATTTGATTTAATTGTTTAGTAAAAATAATTTGATGAATATGATACATATTAATTTAGATAATTGAAATATTCAATTTAATATTATTTAATAAAAATAGACAAAGTGTTAAAATTGATAAAATATTTTTAATAGAAAAATAAAGTAAAAACATTTTTTATTACGTTTTTCTATTTAAGTTTGCAGTTTTTTGAAAACGAAAAAAATAGAAATAGATTTAACAATTATTTTTCGGTTGCCAGTTTACAAAAATTTAAAAACATAAATAGAAATTTTAATTTAAATAGAATTTTATATAATAAAAAATTTTAATTGACTGTCTATTAAGTATATTTTTTAAAATATTAATTTAAAAAAGTCATATATAAAAGTATTAAGAAAAATAAATAAAAAGGGTGAGAGATTACAGAGATGTCTGGTACACTAATTTTTGTTGAAAATCTCTAAAAATATTTGAAAACTTTAAAATTAATTTTTTTTTTTTATCTTACTGCACTAATTACAAACCTATAACTTATAAATACATCCTATATTTTCATCAATTTTTTATACTTTCTTTCAATCAAAATTTACGACATATCACTTTTATATCAATTTTTTTTCTAACTAAACATCCCAATATACATACATTTAATACATGCATTCACGCCTCCCTCCCTCTCTCTCTCTCTCTCTCTCTCTCTCATTGATTTGAATTTCCGTCTTTTGTCTTCATTTTCGTGGGACCCCCAGCTGCTGCAAATGGACACAAAAACGCCTCTTCCTCCATTGATTTGAATTTTCGTGGGACCCCCAGCTGCTGTAAATGGACACAAAGACGCCTCTTCCTCTCTCTTGGACTTCTTTCTTTTCGTCTTTTTGTCTCTCTCTCTCTCACGGCTCGACACGCATACAACTGTCGTACCAAACAATTGTGTTTCATTATATAGATTATGCTATATTCAGCCATGCTGCGAATTGATGGTAAATTTTTGTTTTTTACAAAGACTTGGGTGCTTCCATCAGGCTTACTAATGTATTGCGAACCAAACTTTGGTGCTTTTATCAGATATATAGTAGTATGTTATGCTTCAATATGATTTAGTTTGGGAAAAAAAAAAACTAATTATTTGTTGGAGCTTGATGAATCGCAATTAAGTGCAACAGCTGCCTCCTCTCTCATCTACAGTACAGTTATAGAAATTCCAGTATAAAAGAACATTCTAGTGTCATGTCTTTAGGACACTTGTAAATAAATGGTAGTTAGAGGTTAGTTAGTATTTGCGAAATAATAGCTAAGCTGAGTTGGATTGTAGACAGCAAAATAGCTAAGCATGTGCTAGTGGAATCCACATGGTCACAAATTGCGTGGATATCCACCTGGTCACAAATTGCATAGCAAATCTAAGGCTACTCTGCTACTCTTGCTAATTCTGTTGTCAATGAGCAAGACTGCAGCAACAATGACAGGATTACTCTAACAAATGGACAATATCAATAGCTTCTGATGTTGTTTCAGCAAAAAGAGTCTTCTACTCCTCACTCTGCTAGCTATGTGGAAACTATCACCAAACCATCACAAGGCTCTTTTGGTGCTTCTAAAATGTCTGGTATTTCCTTATGCTTGACCACTTACACACAGAAGCACAACACTTTGACTAAAATTTCTTAGGTAATTGACACTGGAGTAACATATCACATGATTTGTTGCTCATCTTTCTTCACCACAATCACTTCAGAGGCCACTTATACTGTTAAATTACCTAATGGAAATCAGGTGCCTGTCACGCATACAGGAATTGTGAAGTTCTCAGACAGCTTTATTCTTAAAGATGTTCTTTGTGTGCCATCTTTTTCTTTTTAGTTGTTATCAGCCAAGAAATTGCAGAATCACTTACTTGCTGTTTTTTATGTTTTTTTGATTTTTGTTTCATTCAAGACCTTTCATCTTGGACCACGATTGGGATGGGTGAAGTAAAGCATGGCCTCTACCACTTCATCAAATCTCCAGCTTTTGCATCAGCTTTCACTGATAAATTTTCTACATCTATTTTTAATAATATAGATACTTTTAATCTTTGGCATTGTCGTTTGGGACATGTTTCAAAGTCCAGATTACAATTGATAGATGATCCTCTTATTGCAAACAATGTTACTGATATTAATGAAAATCCTTGTTACATTTGTCCTTTGGCAAAGCAGCGTTGGCTTTCTTTTCCTATTAGTACTCACAATTCTTCCTCTATTTTTGAACTTGTACACTGTGAGATTTGGGGTCCTTACCATATCACTGCTTATGATGCCTTAAAGTATTTTTCTAACTATTGTGGATGATTTTTCTAGAAGCACTTAGGTGCATTTGCTTAAGGCCAAGTCTAAAACCAGAAAATGCATAGTCTTTTTGTAATTTGGTTGAGTGTCAATTTCAAACAAAAGTTTGAATTCTGAGAAGTGACAATGGGGAAGAGTTTCAAATGATAGAAATTTTCATTAGTAAGGGTAATGTGCAGCAAAAGAGTTGTGTGGATACTCCACAATAGAATGGGGTGGTTGGGAGGAAACATCAACACTTGTTGAATGTAGCCAGATCCCTTAGATTTCAAGCCAACATTCCTCTTGAGTATTGGAATAATTGCATCCTTATCGCAGTTTATCTTATCACCTCTACTCAAAAACAAAACTCCTTTTGAATCTCTCTTTCTAACTAAACCCTCATATAACCATTTGAAAGTTTTTGGATGTCTTTATCTTGCTTCCACAATGGCTCATGGAATAAAGAAATTTGATCCTAGAGGGAAGAGATGTGTTTTCCTTGGCTATCCTTTTGGTGTTTGTACCTTAACAATGGAAGAATTTTTATATCAAGAGATGTAACTTTTCATGAAAATGCCTTTTATTTCAAGGAAGATTTTTCTAGCTCCCCCACAAAGTCATCCTTGGTTCCTTATACATTTCCATCTCCACCCTTATTTCAGGACAGCAGTCAGAGCACTTTATCAAATTCAATTCCTTCAGTTCTTCCAAAATCTCCTTCCAATTCTACTGTAATTTTTTTATCGTTTGAGCTTGATGATACTTTTCACACTTTGACTGATGAACTTAATGCACCTCTTCATTTTCAACCTCAACGAAAATCTAATATGCAGAGAAAAGCTCCTCAATATCTCAAAGATTATCATTACAACAAGTCATGCTCACTGCTCCAAACCAAACTGTGGCTCAAACACCTTTTCCCTCTTCAAGTAAGCCTTATCCTTTAGCTACTTCTTTATCTTACCATAAGCTGTCCCTTATTTTTAAAGCTTTTTCTTCTTCCATATCAACCTAAGTTGAGCCAACTACTTATGAACAAGTTGTTAAAAACCCTCAATGGTGCAAAGCCACGCAAAATGAGTAGTTGGCTTTGGAAGAAATAAGACGTGGGTTATCACTGATTTGCCAGCAAATAAGGAGCCCAATTAATGTAAGTATGTTTACAAGATAAAGTATAAATCATATGGAAGTATAGAAAGATATAAGGCAAAGTTGGTAGCAAAGTGGTACACTCAACTTGAGGGGCTAGATTATCATGGAACTTTTTCACCAGTTGCTAAGATGGTGACAGTACGATGCCTTTTCTTTATTGCAGCAATTAAAGGATGGGTACTACATCAATTTGATGTTAATAATGCATTCCTCCATAGGGATTTATAGGACGACATCTACATGTACAAACCACCTGGCTACACCAAAGGAGGTCCTCAACAAGTCTGTAAACTATTGAAAAGTTTGTATGGTCTTAAGCAAGCTTCTAGACAATGGTATGCCAAGTTCTCTAACTCTCTCCTTGAGTATAGTTTCCAATAATCCAAGTTTGATTATAGTTTATTCACGAAGACTAGTGGGGACTCTTTCATTACTCTACTTGTCTATGTTGATGACATAATCGTGGCAAGCAACACTACAACCATGGTTGGTGAACTTAAAGAATTCTTGAATTCCAAGTTTAAAATCAAGGATTTAGGGACTTTGAGGTATTTTCTTGGCATTGAGGTAGTAAGGTTAGAACAAGGAATTCATATTTGTCAAAGGAAATATGCTTTAGACATTTTGGCAGATTCTGGTACACTTGGTTATAAACCATTAAAGCTGCCTATGGATTAGAATTTGAAATTGAGCAAGGATATGGGTAATGTTCCATTAGATCCTACCATTTATAAACGTCTTATTGGTCGACTTCTTTATCTTACTATCATTAGACCAGACCTTAGCTATAGCATATAGAACTTAAGCCAATTTATGGATAGGCCTTGTGACATTCATTTAGCTGATGCAAATAAGGTTTTGAGGTACATTAAGGCTGCACCAGGGCAGGGTATTCTTCTTTCCAGTTCTTCGAAATTGCAGCTGAGGGCTTATTGTGATTCTGATTGGGCATCATGTTCTGACACTCACAGGTCCATCACTGGTTAATACATTTGCTTGGGGTCTTCTTTTATTTCATGGAAATTCAAGAAGCAAAATATTGTTTCTAGATCTTCTGCCGAATCTGAAGATAGGGCAATGGCCAACACTTGTGCAGAACTCACTTGGCTCAAGTATCTTTTACATGATCTTCAAGTGTCCTATTCTCAAGCTGCAAGTTTATTCTGTGACAATAACGGCACTTCATATTGTTGCCCGGTGTTCCATGAGCGTACTAAACACATTGAATTGGATTGTCACTTAATCAGGGATCACATTCAAGCAAGTCGAATACAAACACGTTGCGACCTAATCTCAACTTGTTGATATATTCACCAAGGCATTACCTTCTTTTCTGTTTCAATCGCATTTGCCCAAGATAGGAGTAGTGAACATCTATTCTCCATCTTACAGGGGGATATTGTAGCTTAATGAATCACAGTTAAGTGAAATAGCTCCCTCCTCTCCCATCTGCAGCAGAGCTATGGAAATTCCAGTATAAAAGAACATTTTAGTGTCATGTCTTTAGGACACCTGTAAATAAATGGTAGTTAAAGAGTAGTTAGTATTTGTGAAATAATAGCTAAGCTAAGCTGGATTGTAGACAACAAAAGCTAGGCATGTGCTAGTGGAATCAAATCCTAGTTTTTAGGGTAATTGGTTAGAATTGGTATAGATATATAGAGCAGTGTTTTACCTTTTTCGTTGTCGAGAGATGTATTTTGTAATTTTGATAGATGAATGAAAGGTTAAGTAAAGTTCAGTCCTCTCTTCTTCTTCTTCTTCTTCTTTTCTTCTTCTGCTTCTTCTTCCTCCTTTTATTTCTTACACTATTAAAGAGTATATATCTATATTTGTGTTTTTGGGAAGGGAAAAGGCTATATTTTTAGTAATTAGAGTTTTTATTTTTTTCATTTTTTTGATTTGACATTTTTGTCTTTTATGATTTAAAAAAGGTATAAAATTTAAAAAGATAATTTTGTTCATTTTTTAAAAAGCCAAAAAAGTGAGTGGCCAAAAGATGAGAAGTTGGTAGACTTAGCAATTGGGGCTTTAGTCATTCTGCACATAAAATTCATTTATTATTATGCTTTGTTTTAAATATTTTGATTAGGAAATGCCTTTTTAATATATCGGCAAGTTCATTCCTAAAGCTTATCTTTTAGGTTTACCCAGTTTGGTTCTGTTTCAAATTCTTTTACCTCGGCTGAGTTTGGGCTTCGTTTGCCCCAATCGAAATCCTTGTTAATTTTTGCAGTGGCTAAAAATTGTACTATTATTACTTGGCTGGTTTGCTTTCCGCTCAATAACCATTATCAGCAACTAGAAGTCTGGATGGATATCATGACAAATTAAAATAAATAGGAAAATATAATTAGATAAATGAACAAACTTTCTTTGTCCATTTTTTTTTATAATTTAGAATACAATAATGAAGTCATCAGCCAGCCATATGATCATATCATTCAACAACTGTAGCGCAAAAAATGACAAAGCAGAGGCAGCTGGCCAAGCCAATCTTAGGTGATTAACCTCATATTTTGATAGACATCAAGTCATTTTTATTTATGAGGTTGGAAGTTGCAAAGAGGATAAACAAATCAAACAAACTTATGTGTGCCTGTCCCAGTGCACATGAAATTATCTGCAAAAAATATAAACGTGGCATATGGTTTTTATCCGTTTGCTGGTATTCAATGATTTGATATAACATATCAAAATACGGTAAAGTTGCACATCATTTCCCTTGGCACGGCAGTGAAAGATAACGCATGGGTCCAATTAGAGACGTCAAATAGAAGAGTGATCATGGGGGTGATAGCTACTTCAATTAGGGTCCATCATTTCATTCGACAATCACCAAACATCATGTCTTAAACTATAACAGATATTTGGCGTTGAACGATGAACCAACCATTAAACATGATTTGTAGGATCTATAAAAGGACCTCTGCAACTCTTATTTATTTATTGGCCTAAAGTTGTAAGATTGATAAATAGAAGCAGAAGTTGGATCGTACCGATAGATGTTGTGTCAATCGTTATCTTATACTTCCTTCTTACTTCAAACGCAGGCGTTTGCAGCAATCAATAAATTTATTCTCTGTTGAAACGATATAGTCTGGTAGAACTATAGAAAATCAAGGCAAATCAAAAGCCAAAACAATCATAAAGGAGATATCTCTCTCTCGCCCTGTAAGATAGCTTTACGTCAGTAGTCCCTCTCTCCCTTTCTGATGTGTATACATATACACATTAGGATAAATGCACGTTATATGTGTATATTTATTTTTCATACATATAAATTTTGAAAATAAGTTAACAATTGAAAATAGGAATATTTATTTCAAAAAACAAATTTACATTAAGATTTTTATGTATAATTTTTATCAATGGTAGTTTCAAAAATCTAGTTTCACCTAACTTCAAGAATTTAGTTATACCATAAAACTAACAATTTGATTGCAATAGACTAATTTAGACTATCTATGTTAGTGCTAAAAACAAATCCTAGACTTTAAAAAAAATTGTAAACAAGAATAAATAAATAAAAAGGGGGTCAATTCAAAGACTATAGAGATAATATCATTTTGTCGCTTATCATTTTCATTTCTCAGCCACAATGAAAGTTTCCTCTCTCTCTCTAAAGGAATAAAAAAAAAGTAAAATGCGAAAGAAAGCTCTCTCTTTGCAGTTTCGTTGTACAAATATTCCCAAGTTGTAACAAATAACAAGTAATAAATTGGTTGAATTTATTTTACATGTGATCTATATGAGATATTTTAGAAACATATATGGCATGATGCAGCTAGCTTTTTTCCTTCAAAAAAAAAAAAAAAAAACCTAACTTTATTTGCATTACGTGATGTATAAATTTTTACTAAATTTATTTTACAAATTTATATTTCATTATATACAAACTTGATAGAAAGCAGAATCAATGTATTATGTGATTTAATTTGATAATCAATAGTGATTATCAAAAACTTAATTATTAAATAATTTGTAGAAATAATGGTATGTTAGAATAATTTGTATAATAACTTCATTATCAAAATTTAATTTGATAATCTAATATGGTATTCCCTTAGAAAATAATTGGTATGAAGTGAAAATTTTGGGAGTAAAAGATTATTGAGATAATTGTTACCCCGTGCAAGCTGTCACGCCACAAAATCTCAAGATCCCTAAAAATGAGTTTAAATTATAAAATTGAATGCACCTAGCCCATTACAGTCTCATTATTTTTTTTTCAAAGCCATTGACCATCCTATTTATTAACATAAATAATAGAAATGAATATTTTATTAATAAAAGACATAGTGGATTTAAATTAAAACCAGATAACATAAGTTTTATTTACTTATAAAGCGACATTTATGTATATATAAACTTTTAAAGTTATTACATCTAAATTGTAAAAGTTGTTCAATAGAATTGTAAGGTTTCAAACGATTGTGCTGAACCTCCTGGGTCTCGAACTCTGCACCTGTAATATAGTTTGTAAGAATGTAAGCGCTAAACCACTTATGCTTATGATGTATAGAAAAATACTTTTTATAATGCATTTTAAGAATCACATAAAACGATGGATATAATAAGAAATTATTGAATATATCAACACATAGCAGAATTGCACAAGACAGGTTAATTACTTTTATTTCTCTCATTAACATTTCTTCATTTATTATTTTCTTTTTCTAATGTGGGGGAAGATACTCTGCAAGACTATCCTACAATCATGGTGATAGCACAAATCAGCACCAGATCGTATGTGTATATATATATATATATGGGTCATGAGGCACTCCTGTGTCATTGTTCGTAGATCTGAGTCTAAGGGTCACGATGAGCCTTACCATTTTCGTCTTCATTGTGGATTACCGTCCACTGGCATGATTATCCAAACCTATGTAGATTTAAGGTCTTTCACGATTATCCAAACCTATGTAGACTTAAGATCTTTCAATCTAAGGGTATCTCATGACCTTCTTTATCTTGTATAGTATCATCATTTTCCGCAAAATCAACGTTTTCTTAGATTTTATCCTTCTCTTTTTAAAGTTTAAGAATAAGGTCTGAGAGCTTTTACAATTTCATGTTTCCATTACTGTTACAATCCATTTTTTTTTTATGTTATTTGTTTCGCAACGAACACACATAACATAATATACCATATCTCAGCATTGAATTTGAAAAAAAAAAAAAAAGATTCTAATCAAATTTTAGTGCCACCGGAAATTTAGTTATAAAGCTTAATATTAATTTAATAGTATATAAATTTTAATCCACATTTATACCTTTATCAATATTATATATTTAGATTATTATTTTGTAATATTTTAGATCAAAAAGAAAGTAAAATCAGCCAAACCAAGAGAGTTGCGGCCGCCAAGGGAAAAACAGGTGCTGGCTTATAATTTCTTTATTGTTTATTTCGTTACTTAATGAAAAATTAGGTTTGGTTTAGAAACTTACTATTTTGTTTTTAAAATATGCCAAAATTATTCCCATGGTCATTTTCTACTAAAGAAGACATTACAAAAATTATAAATAAACACACTAATCCCCTGCCTCACTTTTCATTGGAAAGATCAAAAATTCATCGTATGCTCGAACCAGACGTCATTTCATTAATCTAACAGCGCTGGTGCGCGTGAAACAGGTTTAATTAGAAAATTGGAAAAATAATTTTGGTAGAATTCGACTTACCGAACTTGGTTCTCTCCTCGGTTCTATTACCATCGACCAAAAAGAACTACGTACATTATACATATAAGCATGTATAAGGACAAGAGCCTTAAGAAGGAAGAAAAAGAAAAGAGACACGATAGTGGCAAGCCTAAGGTACTAGGTATCACAAGACTATGGGTGGGAAATGACAAAAATCAATTCATAACCAAAAAATTAGAAAAACACACTGCAGGTTGCTGATATGGCAATTCGGGTGGCTGGGGGGACTTGCCCATGCGCTCAAACCCTTAGTTCAGTAAGCACAAATCACAAACAAGGCTCAAACTCTAAGTGTTAAAACGAAACCCAATATTCAACCTTACTAGAGCAACTGAGTTAATTTATGCATCACATAAAACACGTCATCATGCTATTAAATCGTAACCATATGCATTAGAATTAAAATACTATGTATGAAAACACGGGCCGCTATAAAAGTCGTCATCTCGTGTGCATGCCTAAGGAGGCTCCGTGTCTACCCCACCCAAACAATAAAAGTTTTTTTTTATATTTTGACATTAATGTCCATTGGTAAGATAGATTATGCTATGAGTCAATGATTCTTGTACAGAACATTGAATTTTATGAAAATATTATCACTAGATGATAGGTTGAGGTGTCGAAAAATCAAATAATGGTATAACATTCAGATTTGTGTATATATATTAACTTTGGATTTTTGTTATAGAAGTATTGGAAATAGGGGGTGTGATTTATATCGAGAGTTGCAAATCTCAGAACTTGTGCAGGAATAAGGGACTCACATCATGTGAGTTAGTAGCCTACAATGTGAGGCAGGCACTAGTTAACGTGTACATTCATTCTTGAGGGTTAACTCAAGTGGCGAATGCAAGTTCATAAGATTCACACTTTGTCCAAGGTCATATGAGGCGAAGCACTTAATTAGGATTGGATTTTTTGGTAGAGCAATTAATATACACATATAGTGACCCTAGTATTCGAGTTAATTGTTGTATCGCACTACCTGATCTTTGGAATAAATTTTGTTTTCTTTTATTTTCAATCTTATTAAATCTATACCAAAGTGACACCCCATGTTTTTGAGCTGTGAAAATTAGAGGCATTACAATGTATTGACCTTACTTTTTAACTAAATTTGTCATTAATAAAAAAGTGTTCAGCTTAGAAAAAAAAATATTAATCTCTGTTGAAAATTTATAAAACTAGTTTTATCGGCTAGTGTAAGTCATCATTGATAAAAATGTATTAAGTCGGTGGTCGTATTTCCAGATCACGGTTTTAAAGTTGTCTTTCCTTGCAAAGATTTTGAAGTCCCCTTAAATAATGACAACTTTAAGCTAACATAAATTATATATTAATGTAAAAAAAACATTAATCATATAAAAAATTAAATAATTCCTTTATTGTAGGGGAAAAAAATATTCCGTTAACTTTTTTTTTACCAATAATATCGTTATAATTCCCACTAACTCTTCCCACTAGGATAAAAATCATATAATTTATTTAATTGTAAAAAAATCATATAAATCATACAAAAATCATATAATGTCATTAATGCTAAAAAATCTTATCAATCTTGTTAAAATATTTCCCACTAATACAAAAATCATATAATTCTGTTAATGTAAAAGAAATCGTATAATTCCTTTAATGAAAAAAAAAAAAGGTAATTCCTTTAAAAAAAAAAAAATTCCCATGGAAAGCTTTGATAAAAGCTGGTATGGATTGATAAGGCTGGATTTGTGGTTTGGTGCGGAGAGCAGAGAGCAACAGAAGAAAAACATGAAAATAATGAAATGATGAAATACGGAAATGAGGGTTTTAAGACAACTTTAAATACGTTTTTTCAAAAAATAAAAATAAAAAATTAAATATGAAGTCGTCATAAGAAAAAAAAAATGACTTTATCGGACAAAAAATTTATTTTAATATTTCATTTGAACGGATTAAATTATTTTTTAATTGTTGAATACATATTTATTAACGACAATTCCATATTAAACATGGATCTTCTGTGAAAATAATTTCTGATAACGCAAGGGTTAGAGAATTAATTTTATTGTTAAGGCCCTGATTGGATGTATCCAAAAACCCTCTCTAAAACTTTTACCTCTTCATAAGTGTGGGTCTCACACTTATACCATTGCTTGGATGGCAAATTTTGCCCCCCTCTTCCCCCTTCTTAAATTTCCTTTCCCCTTAGCTTTCCTCTATTAGGGGATAATTTTTAGACACCCCTAGGCCATGTTTGTTTACGGGATAAAATAGGGGATTGGACTAGCAGTCCACTATTTTTGACCAAGTTGACTTTAGTCCCGTGTTTGGTTCACAG
>QLOD02000009.1:16166455-16176950 GCA_003260245.2 Sideroxylon spinosum
ATAGGCCCAACCCGTTGGGGAGTATTCACAGAGTCTACTTCACATCACGTGAACTCAATGTACATTAAATGACCCATACCCACTTAAAAGGCTAAGCCCTTTAAAGGAAGACTCTCACCAAGAATAACCGAAGATTGTGATTGGGAGAAAAATGGGATGGATTCAAAGAAAATAACATCAGTACGTACAAAGAAGCAATTAAGAGAAGTGCAATAGCGACGATATCCCTTATGTAACTTGGAGTACTTAAGAAAAGTGCACTTGTGAGCACGAGGATCTAACTTATTGGATCTAAAAGTAAGCTGATGGACAAAGAAAACACAACCAAAAATTTGAGGTAGAAGAGAGTACAAGGATTACAATACGATCACAAAGGACAAACGAGGGCATCAGCTTAATGTGCTTGTGCGAATCAAATAACACGCTGTTAAGACGACAACACTTCAAAACGTTTTAAGAACATTCATGCGAACAAGTAGACAACGAGCAGTCTCAATAAGATGTAAATTCTCTTTTTCATAAACCCCATTTTGTTGTGGCATGTGGGAGCAGGCAGATTAGTGGAGAATACCTAAAGAAGCCATGAAGTCAATAAAAGGGTTAGAGAAATATTATTTGGCATTATCACTATGAAGGATTGCACAAGCATATCAAACTAAGTTTTAATTTCAGCCACAAGGATGGAAGAGTAGAAAACAACTTTGAGCATTTTTTATTAAATAAAAGCCAGTCTTGAAAAATCATCAATAAATATGGCAAAATACTTAAATTTCAACTTTGAAGTGACATGACTAGAACCCCAAACATCTGAATGAACTAAATAAAAAAGACATGATGACTTCTTGTTGACTCGAGAAGCAAAAGAAACATGGGGATGCTTTCCTAATTGATAGGACTCACAATATAAAAAATTTGAATTACATGGACTAAGACATAATGACATCAACTTTTTTAAAGACGGATGACCAATGCGATAATGAATCTCAGCGGGAGAAGCAAAACTAGAATAAGCTTTAGGCACCATAGTATTAAGATAGTAGACTCCTCCAGTTTCATGCCCTCCTCCAATCGTCTCCCTTATTGTCATATCCAGAATAATGACAGAATCAGAAAAGAATGTCACTGAGCAGTTATGGTGCTTCATAAGTTTAACAGCAGACATTAGATTAAATGGGAAAGAAGAAACACATAACCCTGAGGATAAAGAAAGAGAATTAGAAGGGATCACTGTACCAACACCACTAACAGGAGTTGTAGAGCTATTGGCTAGTGTAACTGCTTTTAGAGAATTAGAATACTGAATGCCTGAGAATAATATGGATGCTCTAGACATATGATTAGAAGCACCAGAACCGATAAGTCAAGAAGTAAGAGAATTAGTGGAAAGGCATGCAAAAGAATTACCTTAAGAAGCTGTAGCAAGGGAAGCAGTAGGAGGCTTGATGAGTTATCTAGTACTATAGGAGCCTTGAATACTCTTATCTTGAAATAGGTATTGGCTAACGATGCTTACTAGTAATGGAAACTTCTATAGAAAGATTAGAAGAGATGACATGTGCCATATGTGGAGGTCTGCCCAATAAATCCCAATATTTTTTATGAACATGTCTCTGCTTTCTACAATATGCACATTTCGGTCGCAATCCTCTGCCACGACCTCCTCGTCCAACACGACTACCTCCACGAGTACCACAATTATCACGACTGATAGAGGGGATTGTGATATTTGACTAGCAAGAGCAGAGTGAGAGGGATTTGAATCGACTAAAGGGGAATCTTGAGATACAACCCTCATAACTCTAAAATAAGTCTTAGCAAATGAAGAAAGAGAAGCTCCAATAAGAATCTGAGCTCTCATTGGTTCAAACTCAGGATCAAGGCCAACGAGGAACCGAATGCCGCCGTTCATCTCTTTCATATCCATTGACAATGGTAGTTCAACTCCACAAAGATTCGTTTAAGAGATGTAAAATAATCTGTGACTGACTTGCCACACTGCTGCAGTTGGAAAAACTCACGAGATAGATCATACATGCGAGTCAAGTCACTAGAAAATAACAAACGGACATACTCTCGAATCGCTTTACAAAGTAAACATATCGGCCACATGAGGTTCCATAGAATTCTAGAGTAAACTAACAAGATATGCGTGTGTCTCAATCCATATATCATAGGTAGGACCAATCGGAGGTGGAGGTAAATCAGTGAGGTATTTTTGTTTTCCATATCCCATTAGAATAATTTTAATAGCTTTAGGTCATTGTGGGTGAGTTTGGAGTGATAAAAAATGAGATAAAAGTGAGATAAAATGTGGGTTCGTAATGCGTTTAGTGAGATAAAAAGTAAATAAGTTTTGGAGGTTATTGAAGGATGTTAGAGGATTTTGGCACATCAAACGGTGCCTGTATATAATTAATCCTATTTAACTTACAAGTAGTGAGTTGGGTAGTGGGCTGAGTTGAAATAGTGGGTGAGCCAATAGTAATAGTATCAAATTTAGGTTCCATGGCAAAAAAAAATCAGAACACTTATTGATTATTTGATGAAGGAAGATTGGTGACCGACGGTGCCATGAACAAGCGATGATTGCAATTGGTGACGACAAGAAGTAAGCTACGGTTGCAAGACAAAAAGTGATGATCGGTGATAGTGACGAGTGATGAGATGAGTCGTGAGATGGCTGAGCGATGATCGCGTGAGAAAATGAGCGATGTTTGGTGACGACGAGCACTGATTGTGAGATGATTGAACGGCGACATCGGCCGACGAGCGACCTCTGACACAACAAGCAACTAAGCTATGTCGACCACAACGATCTAATCTACTATTCACGTCGACCAGACGGGGATGACGACAATCTTGCGCCGACCTGATAGGTAGGGTTTCTAATGGCTAATGTTTCTAACGGTTTCTGACAGCTAGGGTTTCTTGCTACTAGCGCTCCGATACCATGTTAAGATATTGGTTGTGTGCTTAGACAGCCAATTAGGTAGTCTACATATGTATTTGTACTAAATACTTAAAATTTGTATGGACTAAATTACCCCTAGGCTAAATAAATTAACACATTAATGTACATTAACAGATTGGAACATTGTCTCATGCATTTGTGGGGGCTTATGTGATAATTCAGGAACTTTAGCAATGACTTCTTGTCTTATTGAGCAGGGTTGTAATGACATCCCATGCTTGTTATCAGGTGTGGTCTACTTCTGTTCATGGGCAGTTTTAGTCCTTGTCAGGATCAATAACTACTTCCATATTTTCACAGCATGTGGGATATATAAAGTATAAGGATATATAAAGTATAACTTTTACTACTAATTCTCACCAATATTCTTTTGTTTCTTCTAGCATCCTTAGGTGCGGTCTTACTTTCTTCTTTTCCAATTTTTGTTTCTATGGCAGAGAATAACTGATAAATAATTCTTTATTGTACTCGTAATGTTCTATTATCATTATCTTTATTATGAAGTTTTCTGAAGCTAAGTTTACTTAGAAAGGATTCTCTGATCGGGCCTTAATCAAAGGGGATTACTCCAATATACAGGACAATAAACCAGCTGGCAGAGATCGGTGGGTGGGGAAAGTCAATTTTGTTGAGATACGATCATATTGGCATATTCTTAGAAGCTTTGATAGAATGTGGAGTTTTTTTATACTGTGCTTACAGGTAATTGTTGCTGCATTATATGTTCCAGTGCCGCATGTTTCTAGCTTTGATTTAACATGTCCTATTCCTTTATTTATAGGCTATGATAATTGTTGCTTGGAATGGTTCGGGGCAACTGAGCTCAGTCTTCCGTTATGAGGTTTTCATGCAAGTACTGTCCGTCTTTATAACAGCCGCAGTATTGAAGCTTGGGCAAGGTGGGTTGTGATGTTTCATTTTACTGCTCTGACATGATGCAAGCCTATTTCTGATTTGACACTCTTGGAAATATTCTTTTACAGTTGTTGCATCCAATTCTATATTGTCTAGATTAAATGCTTGAAGCAAACGGTGTAGTCTCCATTTTATTTGCAATAGTAAGGCAAGGTACTGGGGGATTCACTGGGCATCTTACATAGGGAATTACTCCAAAATACAACATGGTATACCAAAAAGACTGAATTTGAGTATGTGGAGCTTATCTAGGCCCTCCTAGATATCCATGGAGTTAAATTGCAGTTGACGGAAATGAGCACTATTGCCTTTGTTCTGTGTGTTGGTACAAAAGATGTTGGGAAAGGACTAGAGAGTTAGATCTTAAACGAGTCCACCTTTGGGGTTTACATTATATTAGGGGAGTAAGAGTATCCACATATTTACCCCTTACTCCATAAACAACTTCTAATGAAGTCAGTTAGTTGACGTAATGATGTGTCCTTACTAATGATGAAGATATATTAATAACAATTAGCTTGAGGTTGTCCTGAAGTTGACGTATTGATGTGTCCTTACCAATGATGAAGATATATTAATGACAATTAGCTTGAAGATGTCCTTAATTATGCTTTCTGCTGGGTTCGGACATGATTTAAACAATCATGGAGGTATACTTTTGGGTGAAAATGAAGGCAAAGCATTAGTATTGTATCTAATACTTTTTTAGATAGTTACAAATGCCTAATTGTGTTTTTGTATTATTAAAATAAGAAGGATTAGGAAGGCCACCTTGAAGTAGGTCAGATCTCTGTCTTGTATTTAACGCTGCATTCATTTCGATGATGAATTCACTAAAAATTTGTAGCAGTTAGTTTCACTGTGATATTGTGAATGACAATTTTCTTTCCATGTTACACTGATCTGTTCAAAAGTACGTTTCTTCTTCTTCTTCTTCTTCTTCTTCTTCTTCTTCTTCTTCTTCTTCCCTCTGTGTGTGTTGGGGGGGTGCTGGTGGGTGAGGAGGACGCAGATAATAGCCTTCTCCACTTGCTTGGATGCATTGAGCTGGAATTATTCTCTCTGTTGGTACACTTTGCCTTGTTTTCCCTTTTTATTTTCCTCATTTCTTCACCTGGTCGTAGTAATTTAAAAAATCCTCTTTCGATCGAGAATTATAGATCCATTTCTTCAAACACTTATCAACTAAATGTTATTGTCAAGGAGTCCAACAACACATAAGAGGAGGGGTTTTAACCATAAAATCTAGGTGTTAAGGCGAGGGAAGTCCATTTCTTATATGAGAGAAATAACTTTTCTTATGAGCCGATGTAGGACACTTCTAACAATTGTGACAAGTCTAGAGCATGAAATAAAGTCCATACTCCTTGTGCAACATGATCAATGTTATCATTTCTAAAGTTGTACTGATGGTTTCATGATATATTTTCTTCAAAGCAGTCCTTATATGATTAGTATATTTGAATTATGCAGCTGTTCTCGATGTTATCCTTAGTTGGAAAGCTAGGCGGAGCATGTCAGTCCATGTTAAGCTGCGGTACATATTGAAAGTTCTGTCTGCTGCTGCATGGGTTATCATTCTACCAGTCACGTATGCGTATGCTTTGGAGAATCCTCTTGGATTTGCTCAAACCATTAAAAGTTGGTTTGGCACTAATGCGAAATCTCCCTCATTTTTTGTTGTGGCTATTGTTATCTACTTGTCACCCAATATGCTTGCTGCAATATTGTTTCTTTTCCCCTTCATTCGTCGATTCCTCGAGAGATCAAACTTTAGAGTTGTAATGCTGATGATGTGGTGGTCACAGGTATGTGCTTCTCCTTAGTTTTCACATTTTGTGGGTTGATGTGATCGAAATTGAGTTCACTATTGATAGCAATGTTGTCTCAAAAAAATACAATTCCATGCTGTATGATTGACCAAGATTTTGCATGATATTTTGCAGCCTCGGCTATTTGTTGGAAGGGGGATGCATGAAAGCACCTTTTCTCTTTTCAAGTAAGAATCCAATGGGTGGAATTCTTGGCTAATATATTAGAACTACATTGTTGATTTCTGATAGTTATTTTTTTATACTGTCAGGTACACAATGTTTTGGGTTCTTCTTATAACGACAAAGTTGGCATTCAGTTACTTTATCGAGGTGATTCCCTTATCCGTTGGCTGTACTCATTCAATTTGATTTACTAATATATCATGTGCGTATCATTATTACTTGGATTACCTATTGTAAGGAGGTTCAATTTTTTCCTTGGAAATAGAATCACTCTTCTAATCCCCAACACAAACCGATTGACATTGATTTGTCACTTATTGCATTGGCCCGGGTATTTGTTGCACATTGCAAGATATAAGAAGAAATAACAAGACTCATTGGCTATTCACTTCAAAAGTGATTGTTGGTCTAAGGGAGTGCAGTAAACGAACCAAAATCAAGACTGAGTGTGAAGAAATATATATTCATATTATTGCACCTCTGATTGTTGAAGTGGTTGGTCAAACTGTTGAAAGTAAAACCTTTCTGTGGTAGAAGAGAGAAGATTTTGAACAAGACAATTCAGGTTTAAGAGAGATTATTTCTTTTTTTAAAATCAGATGATTGAATACTTGATTTTTCTTTAACATGGCTTTCCTATTGAGAGGCATGAGGGACAATTTAAACCATAGTCGTCTTTCGAAAAAACATTATCACAAAATGAATAAGCATTTGGGTTTTTGTAGAATGAATAATGAGTTTTTCAGTAGTTGAATGAAGATGTTGGGGCGCTTATAATGATGGATAATGTTAACATAGATGTTTGGGGAAAACTAGATGCCCGTAACTATGGTTGTAGGGCTTTCTATACTAGAAGGAATCCTGTACAAAATAGCAAAGAACCCTACACAGTCCTATACAAAATAGTAAATGAATGAAGTCTTTAAATATCATTACAAGGATACTACCTTAATTCTAATAATCCCTCTTAAGCTAGATGCATGTATTATACGTTCTAAGCTTATTACAAATGTATTTAACCCATGTTCTCCTAACCTTAGCAAATAAAATTGTCAGTTGGTTTTCTGATTTCATGTGTGCAGCCTTTAGCTCATTCCAGAGTCGTTTTTCTCAAACAAAGGAGTAGTTCACATTAATGTGTTTTGTTCTCTCATGGAATACTGAATCTGATGCAATCTGCAGTGCTTCCAAAATGTCAAAGCACACTAACTCACGTGATGACTAGGCCATAGCTTGATATTCAGATTCTTCACTGGATCAAGCTACCATTATTAGTTTCTTACTCACCTGAGATGTTAAATTTCCACCTCCCAACACTTCCTGTCTCGTGGGGATCTAACTTGATCTGCATCAATACACCCTTGAATGAAGGTTTACCCATGATCCTTGCACATCAAAATACAACCAGGAGCACCTATGAGATACCTCGATATGCAGAGGACAATACCCCATGCAACAACAACGCATTCATCGGGAATGCAAAACCTAATGTACTGCACCGGTAACAAAAGAGATATTTGGTCATGTAATTGTCAAATATGTCAACTTGCCTTCTAATTGTTCATATCTTCCAGTGACTCGCCTTCATTGGGTAAAGTTTAGTGTTAGAATCCAAAGGAGTATCAATTGGTTTACCTCCTTCCTTGTGGGTACCTAGGCCATGCCAGCAAGTCCCAAGTCATGCTAAGAAAGACCAGGAAGGATCTCTTGTGACATATGACTGTAGGAAGACCTAAGGAGAACCTGGAGCAGCAGGGTATAGGGATTTCCCCGACAAGGGACTCATTCATTTACTAAGCGAGATTTCTGGGGGCCAATGGTTTGATGGCTAGAACCAAGAAATTCGTCGAGGCTCTCTTGATCAGTTTAGAAGAAGATCTCCCGGAGATATCATTACCATATAGGGCAGCACTAACTTAAGGCTGAATCCATGCTAGATGGATATAGTGTCTTGAACCATGTCTTAAGGACTCCTATTCTATATATATACATAACCATGCCCTTCCCAAATAGATTATTATCGATATTACCAGCAGAATTACCCCCCTTCTCTCTCTCACTCTCTCTCGCTCTCGCGTGCACGCGTGCACTCTCTTTGGCTTGCTCTAGAGCTCTTTGATTCTCAACCCACCAGTATTTGGTTACTTCCATAGACGACACTTAGCATTGTTCTCAGACGATTAAATCATCTCTTTTAGGTATGATCACCCACAACATGCTTTACTGAGGACGAGTGTTAATCGTCCTTCTGTGGCTTGAAATCTAAAAGAAGCATTCTTTATAGCTATAGAACATAATGGGGGTGATACACCTCAAGTTGGGAAAGAAGCAAAGGAGAGAACACCCATTGTTGCCATGGTAGATTTGGTCTGTGTCCTTAAGGAACAAATGCTAGCATTCTGACTGCCTCTAGAAATTGCGTTTAAAAGTACTCCCCACTACAAGGGTGTGCAGTGTAGTCTTAACTCGATGAGAACGAGGTTGAATTCACAAGGAAGCTATTGTTTTAATTTCTAAGTTTCCAAAAATGAAAGTAATTTACTGCCTAGTTCAAATATGATAGTTTCAAGTGTTTGAAGGTTTTGGATTGATTTCGAATTATTAATAGAATATAAATTACTCAATTAAACTTAATCTAACAAAAATATAAAAATTCAGAATTTAAAGCAATAAATAAAAGATGTGATTTAATTAATGGATAAAAGTCTTGATTCAACTTTCAATTACAGGTGGATTGATTATTTCACAATGTGATGTGTTTTTAATACACAAAGGAAAAATAAATCGGAAAGACGTTTTCGTGAAAGTTTATAAAATTCTCCCTAACTCAATTTTATACTCACGTTTAGGATTATAAAACCGGAAGATATTCTTTAAATAGTATGAGGGTTTAGATTTAATATACTCATCTCAAAAATATAGAAGAAGTTTTTAAGATTCAAAAATCCTTATCAGGTATTACAGAGACTGTGATCAAGGGTTTTGTTTTCGAAGGGTTTTGAAATAAATGAAATTAAATCTAAAAAGTGTAGATCTCTGCGTGTATGTTTTCACACAATACACGTAGGTCTACACACATTACAAAGTTCATAATAATCCACCATTCCTTGATTTGTTGAATCAAGAGCTAGGGTTTTAGCCTAACATGGAATCGAAAACAATACAAGCAATATAAATAAGAACAAGACACGAAATAATATTCATTGAATTAAAATGAAAATTCAAATATCGTACTTCGAAACAACGCGAAAAGTAACCAATGTTGACAATGCTCCAACAAAAACTCCAAGAAAACGAAAGAACATTCTTTGAAACAACGAAACGAAGTCAAAGAAAGAAAAGAAACTCTGTAAAAGACTCTTAAACGGCTGGAACGAGCTCCCAAAACATCTCCCTAAAGGTTCTATTTATAGCGTCCTTCACAAAACCCTAAAAATTACAAAAGGGCACCTTAAAATACCCAGTGGTCCGGATCATAGTAGCTTGCTTTCTTCACTTTATGGTGCAATGGTCTGGACGGTTGGGAGATGGTTCGAACCACAGTGTGTAGATGCTCTCTGGACTATATTACAGTGGTTCGGACCACTAGGGAGATGGTTTGGACCACATTTTCTACTCTGGCGTCCTGTTTTGTTTTTTAATCTTTGTTCTTGCTCTAGTCCAAATTGAGGCTTTTTTTGTGGACACCAAAGGTTCGTTGTTGTTGTTTTTCTCATCATCATCACTGCTAATCACGATTATTTCCTCGTCTTCTCTGAATTAGAGAGAATGAAACAAATAAGTAATAAAGATTAACAAAACTTGTAAATTTATTAAATAATGCATGCTTCTAATGCTAAGTTATGGAGTTCATAATTACACTTTTCAAGTGTAATCACATTCCAACAATCTCAGATGGCCATACAACGTACTTAGGAGGCTATGATATAGGACGCTATGATATAGGCCCTCTAGCACGGCTTTATGTCACCTTCCCCTTTAATCTCAATCTTGCCACTGTCGGCACAAGCTTGCTTTGGGAATATTGTTGTCCTCCGTAACTGAGATTCGTTGGGCCCCCAGCTCATGAGAATGACCCTTCATTAACTCCACCTTCCCATGGCGATGGGTAGGAAGCCAACCATTCTCCTTTATGAATCCAATCTGTAATACCTTCCAACCAAACTACCCCTACCAATTTTGTTCCTTCTCCCCAAAATGAAGTATCCAACCTCATCATTCCTGCATGCTAAAATCATCGTTACTAGAGACCGAATTTTTCTTTCCTGCAAGCTAAAATCATCATTCCTAAAGACCGAATTTAGGAAGTATATATAAATATATATATTTATATTTCACGTGATGAATTTGTTTTTAGGAGACAAGATGATTTTTCTTTGGAGGGACATTGTTTTGGAAGGACATTTTTTTTTCCTAACAGACTAAAATCATCATTCTGAACATGAATTTATATGGGATAGTGTTTTTTTTTTTTTTGTTTCACATAATGAAATTTTTTAAGAGGGTCAATTTTTTTTGGGGAGGATTATTTGTTTAGATGAATGTAAGATAAATTTTGGGCAATATTACTTGCATGCATTTTTTCATAGAGTGAATCTTTTTTTTTTTTTTT
>QLOD02000009.1:16241197-16259925 GCA_003260245.2 Sideroxylon spinosum
TCTGTCTACTTTTATACAAAATAGACTCATAAATATCACATCCATATATTCCTGCATATTTTTTGATTGTCAAAATCCTACAACTTATACCCATAGCTCTGTCTACTTTTATACAAAATAGACTCATAAATATCACATCCATATATTCCTGCATATTTTTTGATTGTCAAAATCATACAACTTATACCCATAGCTATCCGTATCATAACCTATAAAAACGCGCTTTTGAGACTTCATTATCAAGTTTACCCCTATCACTTGAATTAATATGCATATAGGTCATACAACCAAAGACTTGTAAACGGGATACATTTACCTCTCTACGTGATCAAGCCTCCCCTAGCAATCAATTATTCAAAGAAACTGAAGGCCCCCTGTTGATCAAATGTGCTGTCGTATTTACTATTTCAGCCCAAAATTGCTTAGATCACCCAGCATGTAGTCTTATGTTTCTTGCATGCTCTAAGGTCGTCCTATTCATGCGCTTAATAACTCCATTTTGTTTTGGCTTCTTTGGAATTGTTTTCAAACTCTGAATCCTATTCGTGGCAGTAAGTTGCAAACTCGCCACCATTATCAGATTTTAAACACTTCAATTTCTTTTTTGTTTTATTCTCAACTAATGCTTTCCAATACTTGAAAACATGAAACACATCAGATTTATGCTTGAAAAAATAAACCAAACCAAATCAAATCAAATCAAGTCTTTTCCTATTAGGTGGAGTTAGCTATATGGATTTGACGACGCCAGTCAAATTTGTTTAGGGCTATGTCCTCCGTTAGATCCATAGAGGTAAGGTCATGATTAATAATTTCTTCCCAACGTCTCTTATGTCTCTTTCTCCCATTTCTACTCTTGGCAATCTTCATGCTTTCACACATTTTAACCGGTGTCTCTATTGGACGCCTTTTGACATGGTTGAATCATCTTAAACGATTTTCTCTCATTTTATCTTTAATCGGTGCTATTTCTACTTTGCGCCTTATCTTTTCGTTCTAATCTTATCTATTTTTGTGATCCCACTCATCTATCTTAGCATTCTCATTTCCGCAACTGTCATCTTCTTATCATGGTTATGATTTACTGCCCAACACTCTGATATTGGTCTTACCGCCACCTTATAATACATTTCTTTCACCTTGAGGGAGATTTTTCGATCACACAGGACCTTTGAAGCACTCCACCATTTGGTCTACCCGACCTGAATCCTATGCCTCACATCGGTATCAATCCCTCTATTCTGTTGCACTATAGACCAAAGTACCTAAGTTTTCTTTCTCTATAATCTTTTATGTGCCCAAACTTACTTCTATGGCCCAATTGTCCTATTTTGGCTAAATTTGCATCCAATATATTCCGTTTTACATCTACTTAGCCTAAACACTTTTGCTTCTAACGTTTCCCCCACAATTCTAATTTAATATTCACTCATTTTCTTGTCTCATCTACTAAAACAATGTCATCGGCAAATAGCATACACCGCGGTTTCTCATCCTGAATATGCCTTGTAATCTTATCCATAACTAGGGGAAACAATTACGGGCTGAGCCTTGGTGTAGATCAATCGTAATAGGAAATTCTTTAGCCTCTTCTAGTCGTATGTATAGTTGTCACGGTTCTATCATACATGTCCTTTATTGTCTCAATATATGCGACACACACTTCTTTCTTTTCCAATATTCTCCATAGAACCTCCATAGGAATCCGGTCATAGGCTTTCTCCAAATCAATGAATACTATGTGTAAATCTTTTTGACATTCTCTATACTGTTTTGTTAGCATCCTCAGGAGAAAGATAGCTTCCATGGTTGATTTTCCGGGCATGAAACCAAATTGATTCTTTGAAATGTTTGTTGTGTTTCTTAATCTTCTCTCAATAGCTCTCCCCCATAATTTCATCGTATGACTCATCAATTTAATTTTGTGGTAGTTCGCATAGTTCTGAATATCTCATTTGTTCTTGTATATGGGTATAAGGATACTTTTCCCTCATGCATCAGGCATCTTCTTGCTTTTTAGCACTACATTAAAAAGTTTTGTCAACCAACTTATGCCATCCTCCACCAAGCACCTCCAAACCTCCATAGGGATACCATTTGGCCCAACCGCTTTCCCATTTTTTTTATCTTTTTTAGTACTTTTTTTACTTCCTCCATACTGATTCTCCTATAGAATATATGATTCACTTCTTTCCTAGATGGGGTAAGCGGTCCCAATTGTATGTCACTACAACTGCTTTCGTTAAATAACTTGTAGAAGTAGCTCTTCCAACGCTCCTTTATCTTCAAATAGCTCTTCCAACGTTCCTTTATCTTCAAATAGCTCTTCCAACGTTCCTTTATCTTCTCTTTCTTTACTAATATAGTTTCCTCCTCATCCTTAATGCATTTAACTTGGTTTAAGTCTTTGGTCCTCCTATCTTTGGCTTTAGTAAGCTTGAATATCTTTATTTCGCCTTATTTATTGTCGAGTTGTCTATATAACTTTTCATATGCCTTGGCCTTGGCCTTAGCCTCATTAACTGCCTTTTTGGTTTCTCTTTTACCTCTTAAGTTCATTTCATATCGATCTTTTTTCCAAAATTTAAAACGCTCTCTTTTAATTTTTATCTTGTCTTGGACGACCTCGCACCATTACTATGCCTCTTTCTATGCCGGAGCATCCCTTTTCTCCTAAGACTTCTTTCCCTACCCTCTTAATACACTCTTATAATTTACTAAATGTTCCTCTCTCAAAAAAGGGATTTGTCACTATTAGATCATAAGCCGCTGTATACTCTAAAATATCATTCCATTCTTCATTTCTGTGACCATATCCATATTCACCATTACTCCTATGTATCCATCTACGTCACGTCCTGCATGACCGTTCAAATCTCCTTCTATGAAAACTCTCTCTCCTTGGGGTATCTCTAGTAGCACTCCTTCCAAGTTTTCCCAAAACTTTTTCCTATGTCTATCTCCTAAGCCCACCTGGGGGGCATAAGCACTAATCACTTCACTATTTCTTCTCCTAACACTAACTTAATTGTAATAATCCTATCTCCACAGTGTTTTACATTGACTATATCTTCTTTTAGATCATTTCTTATCACTATGCCGATCTCGTTTCTCGATCTATTAAGTCTCGTATACTATAAATTATACCCAGTCCTCTCAGTCTCTTTAGTCTCTATCGTACCCACCTTGTCTCCTGTAAGCAAGCAATTGCGATACGCCTATTTTTTATTGTATCCACCACTTCCATGAGTTTCTTAGTTAGGCTCTCAATTTTTCAAGTACCTAATCTTAACCTTCTATTTTGGACTAGCTTCCTTACCTCCCTCACTTGTCTAGAAAATTGTGAGGATCTTTGCCTATTAACATTGCACTCGTGCGCCGATGCAGCGGTCCTGTTCATTTATCACTGTACTCGGACCATACAGCGCTTCGTTAGGCAGGGGATGCCCCCACGAAATTTTATTAGGTCTCAAATTCATGAAAAAATCTGACTAAGTATTGTGTTGACTATCGGCTACCTAACGCACAACCCTCCTCTTTCATCCGGGTTTGCGATCGGTATCAAGGATACCGTAACATAGGCGGAGTTTATGCTTGAAAAAATAAACACATAATTTTTTAGTTGCATCATCAATGAAAGTAATAAAATAATGTTAGTGACCAATACAAGATATCTGAGATGGCCCTCACACATCTGTATGAATCAATTCCAGCTTCTCTGATTTTAGGGTCCTTGCCACCTTTGTAAAGCTGATTTTTTCTATTTTTCGAGTATACAATCCTCATAGAAGTCCAAATTCAGTGTTTTACAACCCGACTATTTTACGAGTTTTTTTTTTTTGTTCTACGGATGTTTGAAGTAGATTTTGCGTCAATACAGCGGAGAAATCAGAAATTGGCAAAATACGGTTAATGAAACCGCAGAGTGGTTGCGCGTTTCTATAACCGCGTAACGGTACTGCGGTTCTTCTTTTTTTGCTGAAGAACCGCATCCTGATTTTGCATTTTTAGGCCGGAGTCTCATGTTTTTTTTTTTTCTCCGGATGAACCGCATCTTGAGTTTGCGTTTTCTCCGCCGTACCTGCAACCTGTGTTTGCATTTTGGAACCTGAACACATGCTGGACAGCAGAAGGAAGAATTACCTAGCTGCTATCATGTTCACAAGAGGAGTCCTAAATAGAAAAGATACTGATTCTCTTTATTTTTATCTTTATCATGTTCACATGGTTTGTCCCTTGTAAAATTGCAATTATGAATAACATATCTGCAGAAAGTAGACCATTCACAAGGGAAAATATGATATCAACCACTTGGTTTTGTAACAGCATTGGAAAACTTGATAGGACCAGAAAAAGACTATAATAAACATGTGCACTGGAAAGTGCAAACATGAACGTTTACACATATAAATGGACCAAATCATCAATTGAAATGTTGTCATGAAATAACAATGGAAATCGAATCACCCTCCAAGATCACTGCTTTAATATCAGAGTCAACTTCAGCCACAAAATTAGAACAATGGACAGCTGATATCATCATATTTTGAGGTCCCAGCTGGCTCGGATACACATTTATTGGGGTCCTTACTTGTTCCATCTTCACCCGAGCAAAATCCACCTCCCATTTTAAGGTATTCTTTGGACAATTCTGCCTCAAAAGAAGGTTCACCATGCTAACCTAAACTTAGTTCTGGTTCAGCTTCATCAATGCAAAATCCACCTCCAATTTCAAGGTAGTCCCCACTCGAGTTCACCCCAAGGGAAGGATCTCCAACTTTAAGATCATCAATTTCTAAGTCATCCGAAGTGTACTTCACAGCCTTCTGAGTTCGTGTTGGCTGACAGAATTAGACAAAATAACAGTTCGTAAATCAAATAAATGAGAAAATAAAAATATTTTGGAAGATGACCGAGGCAAACTAAATATATACATATTTGTATGCGCAACACAACACATCAAGTCGTAAACTAAATATTTTACTTTCATTGTAGAACACTAATTAATTCATGAATCTTATATGGTTCAAAAGTTCAACACAAAAGTCCCAACCAGGTATGGCCCAGATGGGGTGATAATCGCCAACCATATCCAGGTTTACCAATCATTTTACTCCCTTTTTTAAAAAAAAGGAGAACTTCATGATTACCACAGTGGCAGCAACTCTACAGAACTTTATTCAGCCATGAAGATTAACTGTAATATTCAAAGAACTGAACAAAAGGAGAATAAATTTTAAAAAACCAACATAAAATCGAGGCAAGCTAAGTCAAAATGAGTTTCCCACGATGAACTGAATTCTAATTACATAAAACAACAAAACATTTTTCCTACTGCAACAAAATCATCCCAACCCATCAAAAAAAAAAAAAAAAATTGAAATATGTCAATCCCATTTGCTTTTTTGGAATGTTAACTTTTAAGTATTTATGCTTGAGTGAGGCACATAATAAAATTTGGTTTTCAAACAGCAGGAGATATAGTTCAAAGTCCATTTTCGTTTTCGAGTTTGTGATATGATTGCATTACTTACAGTTAGTTCATCAATGTCACCGGTTAGGAACATTAGAGAAGGGTAGTTGTGAGACAGCTCACTGTAGAATGGCGCAATCATTTTGCAAGGATCACACCATGTTGCACTGAAGTTTGCAATAGCCTGTTGAAGCATCAGCTCCAATTAGAAGAGGTTATGGAAGACCAATCAAACAAGAATGTTGTATTTTTTTGTTCAAAATAAATAAATCAGTCCAAATTGACAAGGATGAACTAAGTCTCCTTATAACAGGTCTTATTACACTTTACCTTACCAAGTCACGACCATGTTTATATACTTAAAATCCTTGCCGTCTCTCCTTGCTTCTGACAGCTTTTCATCCCAAATTTTTTTTTGTTGTGATTAGGTGGACATTTCCAGCAGCAAACTAGACATTATGATCGTAATTATAACAATCAATCTGAGACTATTACATTAAAATGTTAGATTCTCAAAAGCAAACTACAAATGACAGCAAGATTCAAAATCACTGTTCAAGGGACAAATTATTTCTGGAGGAAGATTTTCCAAAACGTACACATGCACTTGGTTAAAAGCCTTCCTAAACCCCCAGAAGGTGCTGCCACCAACACTTGTTCTACTGACCCGCTCAAACTGTCCATCCCCATCAATCTACATGAGCACAAACTGCAAATAAATTAAAAGAATTGAATAGGCTTGGATGGATAAAAATCAATCAATTGCAGGTGAAAGAAAAACGATGAGAGTAACTTTTATCATGCTAACGCCAGAACCAATGTTCACAAGGAGATAAGGGTACAAATCATTATGGTCAATCTAAACATTCACGGCATGACCATCCATGTAAGTAAAAGCTTCAGGGTGGACTGCCTACTCAATAAACAAGACAACAATTGACATCGCTAGGAAAATCATTCACAAAGCAAAGAAATTAAAAAGGACGTACCAATACTGCTTAGTCTGAAAAAAATAATAAAAAACAGGAAAATTTGATGCATTTGATGTATATAAAATTAGGAGTAAACTTTGATATGAACCATAGAGGTACAAAAGCACCAAGTACCACCAACGCATAATGCAATTCTAAAGGCAAGCAAGTTAATTAATATGGAATACTGCCAAAAGAATTCAGATGCAAAATACAAAACCAATTAATAAAATCATATAGTTCGTAAAATAAGAATGAATCAACATTGTCAAATTGAGCAAATAATTAGTACCTGCGTAATCCAATAACAGGTTGCATAGCTCCTGCAAGCAGAACTTCTTTCTTAATAGAAGTGGATGAATAAATCAATGCTTACTGGACATATGTTTTCACTCTAACATGCAACAACAGAATAGTTACAGCTTTAAACTGAAAAATACAAGAACTCGAAAGCTTTGTAGAAATATTAGCATTATAAATATTTACAGATGGAAGTATTTCATTTAGGATACCTACAAATAAAGTCAATGTGCTAGATAGCTGTTCACAAAAAATCAACCGATGTCAGAGATTCTATGATAAAATGCTAATGGGTGCCACAACTAGGAACGTTTCTACTTCGTGCCGGGTTCCTACGTCTCTCCTCTAGTTGTGGCTGAAGCCTGGGCTCAGTAGGCTGGGAGGGTGGCTGGGTCCCCTGTGCATGACTGAGGGGCTCCTCCAACGGTACATGAGTCGTAGTCGCCATCTCTGCCTGATATCGAGGTCTCGTCTTCTTCCTTCTCACATAGTGCAAGGGAGAGGATACTCGTGGACTGGTCATTGGTAAAGTGGGAGCACCTAACCGGATATCATCTGCTGGCGTATCAAGCTGGACAAAGTATGGTGGCGACCACTCGGTGGGCTCGGTGATTACTGTATAGTCGTCAATGCTGGGGAAGTCAGTAGGTGCACCGGATGATATCGGTATGTCTCCTGTGGTAGGTTCCACTCCGGTAAATGTGGAAGGTCTATCTCCGGCTGAGGCTGATGGGCCGGCTGAGCTAGACGGTCCAGATCCCTCTGATCTAGACCTCATGTCATCCTCTCGTACTCGATGCTCCTCATTTAGAGTTGCAATAGTCCTTCGACCTACAACCCTTAAAGTCATCGCTAAACGATGTACCTCTTCCATATTAGTGCAGCTGAAGAGATCTACTGCAACCTGTGTAGCCATGACAGCAGTTTGTACCTGAAATCCATCATCACATCATATTACAATATAACCCACTCCAAATAACTAGCAAAGCACAGTATAACTTGTACGTGTTCATATCAATATTTCTTTCGTGGCAGCCACTGGCTGAGACCCAATGGGAGGCACATCGCGAGGAGGCCCAATAGGATGCCTCGTAATCAAATCATACCACTGCATATACGGATCACTGCGAGCAATTCGACCAATAAGTCGGTTAGCAGTGACCACCTGAGCACGCCGATCGTTCCACCTAGCAATGTGCTCAACATGCTGGATACTCTAGTCAGTACCGGACTTGCCTCGTCGATCAATCGCATGTAACCTTTTAGATGTGTCACATGAGATTGGCTTGTGCTGGACCATCCCAAACTGTTGTAGTACGCGATCGGGTAAGTGTAGCTCGACTATGTCATAGAAAATCCATGGGGATCTCGTCCATCATATCTCCCGGTCATGTACTGGGATAGGTAGGTCCTCTGGATATGGCTGCCATGTCATCTGGGAGTCTACCATCAGGTCCATCTGGTCCCTGTACTCAAGTAGAGTACGTACAGATGTCAATGTAAGCCCCGCCCGCCATCTGTTCGTAGTGTAGTTACGTATAGATTAGTGTGTTATGTAAAAACTAAATTTGCTAACAACAGGTAAAAATGATATCCATTTAATGTTGTTATACCTGCATCCGTATGGGTCTGGTGGTAGAACAACAGGTAAAACACCCGCTCCTGGAGCAGCCATATGTGGTGGAGGAGGTGGATGTGCCACATCTGCGGCATGTAGATGAGGTGCATTAGGGTCCTCATGCTAAGGTGCATCAGCTCGTCGGTCTCGATGTCGTACAATAGGCCTAAGTAATGAGAACCTCTCCCATGCCCATATCTGTAATATGACTAATGGGCCAGCTATCTCCTTCGCCCGAGTCTGCGATGCCCTGCACATCTCCCGATATAGATAACCCAAAGTTGCTCCTCCCCAGCTATACTGGCCAACCTGGTCCAAGTCACTGAATAATGGTAAATACATCATCGGGATGAGGTTCCCCGATTTATTTAGGAAGAAGCATCCTCCTATTAACATAAACAGTGTCGCTCGGGCATGTTAGCGCAGTAAGACATCATCTGCATCGGCTGGGAGGTGCCCAAAGTGTTGCTGCAGTCAGCTGATTCTATTCCCGCTGCCTCGTATAGAACTGGCAGGGGGTGCCACACCTAGATGGCCATGTACAATGTCAATCCATCCCTGAGTCGTATGAATCTCATCGATGCCAGTAACAGCCATCCCATCAATTGTCAACCCGGTAATGGCACTGACGTCCTTCAGTGTGATGGTGCGCTCCCCAATCGGCGTATGAAAAGTGTGGGTCTCCACTCTCCACCTCTCCACAAGTGCTGTGATCAGTGGCCTGTACAACATGATGCAGCCCAGGCGATAAAACCCATAGACACCTGCCCTGATAATGTAATCTACAATGCGGGAAACTCTGGGTGGATCCATAAGATCTCTCATGAGACGCTGGCCAGTACGAAGATCAAGAACTGCAGACTCCTGGAAAATGAGAAATTGAAATTTAGTTACAAATACTTAGAAAAAATGAATTCAATATAGTAGTCAACTACATACACTCCTAATATACCACACCATCCCATATGTCCGTAGACCCATGTCTCAACTGTGACCCTAGCACAGATGCATCACGCTGTCCTGGCGATAACAAAGGAGGCTCCTGATCACCCAAGGGATCCATGGCTTATACAAAAACTGAAATAATTAGTAATACTTCGGACAATTATATGTTACTTAACTGAATAATGAGAAACTTATTAGAAGCCACACAAATAACATTATAAAGCAACTAAATGTCTTACGAATTACATAACAAAGCAATTAAAATTCTTATGAACTACATGACAAAGCAATTACATTAAGAGGTCATGAAAAGTCTTTCAGATTATGAAACCAAGCTATTGAAAACTAACTAGCCTGAGCGTCTTCCTTGGCAATTCCTCCTAGTATGACCCTCTTCACGACAAATACCACACCGCAGCTTAGTTGAGCTTTCACTCCTGTCCATCTCAGTCGTAATACGAGTTGACATTGGCCTTCCTTTCTTTCGCTTCAGAGATTGATTAGGAATGAAAGTTGGGACGCTTGGCTCTTCCCAATATTGAGGATCATGCAAGGGTTGGAATCGGGGAGCATACGTGCTAACATAGTTGTTAGTGCTATACTCTGACGATATTATGGACATCCAGTCAAAACGTCGTTCCTCACAAACTGCAATGACATGCGAACAAGGGATCCGAGTGTTGGTCCATTTACCACACGTGCAGGTTTGATCGTTCAGACGAATCACCTGTACACGGCCACCGCCATTTACACGGTGCCCCGTAGTTACCTCGTATACACCGTCAATATGATTAAATCGAACAATCCGGTGTCCTCGCGCACGTTGTTGGTATATTCCAATCAAATCCAATACTGCAGGTGGATGTAGAGCCCCAGCTTCCTGAGCTGCTACTGAAACTTCACTCCGATTACTAAAGTACGTCATGACTTTGTAAAATGTAAACTGAGCACATGCTGCAATAGGTAATGATCTGGCACCTCGCATAACATTGTTAAAACATTCTGAAATATTCGTTGTCGCATTTCTATACCTTTGCCCCCTATCATGACACATTGTCCACTTTTCCTTTGGGATCTTGTTTAGGTAGTTCCACGCTTCCTCATTAAGATCTCTAATAATCTTCATTATTGCGACAAACTTTTGAATTTGTGGAGTTTTTGCAGCATGCGACATGAGATTATTTATATGAGAGCCAGGATACTTTTTCTTGAAATTAGCCTCTACATGCCTCAAACAAAATCTATGGACGGCGAAGGGGGCGCCCAGCCACAAGAAGGAGTGTCGATGGCTTTGGTAATGCCAGAATGTCTATCGGAAATCAAACAAAGGCCTCGCCTATTTAAAACTATATGTCTCCGCAAGTTACGAAGGAGCCAAGACCAACTGTCAGTCGTCTCCCCATCAACTATTGCAAAAGCTAGGGGAAAAATCTGTAGGTTAGCATCAGTCCCCATAGCAATGAGCAATTTTCCCTTATACTTTCCATACAAATGAGTTTCATCTATTGTTATTACCGGTCTACAAAATTGGTAGCCGTCAATCGAGGGTTTGAATGCCCAAAACACATACTTAAGAATGACAGTTCCCACATTAGGACCAGGCTGGTAGCTGTAATCAACAACACTTCCAGGATTATATGCTTTCACGGCATGTAGAAAAACCGGTAGCTTACTGTATGATTCGTCCCAGTCACCGAAAATACTGGCAATGGCCTTCTGTTTCTCAGCCCATGCTTTGTTATACGAAATCACGTATTGAAATTGATTTTTCACTACCAAAGCCAAAAATCCAGTTGAAACGGATGGATCTTTCTTCACCAAATCTTCTATATGCGTTGCAACATAACTGGCATCTAACTGGGCGTGATCTTGATTCATTCGAGCATAAACACAACTATGGGGACCCTCATACTTGGTGATCTGAAACTGACCATGTCTTTTTAAGTTTAGTAGCTCGCAATCGCCAAACACAAGGCGTTTCCCTATACATCTTGCACCTAATAGCCCACCTCCTTGTATCTGATTCAACCGTCTGAAACTGAGTATTCGTTCTAACTGAATATGACTTCAGCGCCTTGATTAACTCAGTTTTGTCCTTGAAAGATAACTCCAACCCGAGGCTCCTCGGTCTTAGGGTCCAATTTAAACATTGAAACCTAATTGTGGATGCTTCAGTGCTTGCCTCAGGTAGTGTTGTGAACATTTGCGACGCTGGTTGATGGAAGCTATGCTCACCCCCTTCGACCTCCGCATTAGCATCAAAGCAACCATTTACATCATTAGAAACATTACCATCTAGGTTGTCATTATTCTCATCATCCAACCCAAAGATGGAGTCTTCCTCCGCCATCATAGCTTCCATGGTCAGAGGCACATGTGATGCGGCAACACCCGTTTGCTCTTCATACTCAACCAGTTCTTGAACTGCCCTCCATTCAGTGAAATCTACATGTAAGGGACTGTGAGACAATTGGAGATTGTGAGTATTTGATGCAATGATAGGTGTTGTCTCCACGTTAGCACGGATTGTTAGGGGTCGAGAAGACTTAACTAACAATGGTTCATACTCTATGTACAGGTCAACGTGCATCCATTTTAATTGAGCTATGGTATCTATCATTCCTCTAACCCCGTTATCATTTTTCACCCGAAATGGCATGTAACGAGCAGCACCTCCAATAATCACTGGATATCGATATGTAACATTAATCTTTTCCCGAGCCTCCTCTACACCCAATGTCGTACACAGTTCGCTTATCAGATGGTCGTAACTTATCGTGGTAGGAATCGGAGTACTTTCCTCATACTCACGATCATAGGATAGCCCTTCATCAGTCGTAGTTACATTCCCACCCCAAAAGCGAAATACAGTCACGTATTGTTCTGACATGGTACCTTCTGTTACATAAATTATAAAGTCAACGTTAGGAAAACTAAAACCATTAAATACATAATTTACTAAAACATATAAATTTAATATTGTAACTCAATTTATAGAGATTGACATAATCAATACGTACCTTTTAGAATCTAATTCAATATATAAAAACATTCCCCGCAGCGTTGGAGCTGGGGCCTATAGGGGTATATTGATTATTACAAAGATAGGATGTTTAGTTAGAAAAAAAGATGATAAAAAAAAAAAAAACCTAATAGACAAAGTCAATTTAATTTTTTTATTATATATTTAGATTTTATTTATCAATTTTAACACTTTATCAATTGATTTTTTTAATACTTCGTCAAAAATATTATTTATCAATTTTAACACGTTATCCATTTTTATTACATCATATGAAAATCAATTATTTTACTCAAATATTATTTTAAACTAAATTTAATTTTAATGAATGATATATTTGAATATTTATTTTTAATAAATAATATATTTGAATATTACATCGTATCATATTTTATTTATTTATGATGTAATATATTCAAAAATATATTATTCATTATGTTTACTTTTAGTTTGTTTTAACTTAAACTAAAAAACATAATAAAAGAAAATCTTTTTCATTAGATTTTTTCTATTGCAAACATTTTATCAATTTTCACACTTTGTTCTTTTTTTTTTTCACGTCATAATAAAGTTAATTATTTTATTCAAATATTATATTAATCTAAAAGTATTTTCAAAGAATAATCAAATATATTTTTTATTAAAGGTAATTTTACTCTATTTTTATTACAAAGAATAGTACTACAATTACAAACATTTGAACAGCTGAAAGGTAAAGGGATTTGGAATTGGAATTATAATAACACAACACAACCACAAACTTTTACAATAAATACAATAGGAATAAAAATTACTTGGTGCTAATTCGTGCTAATGCGAGATGGAATTACTCAATGACTGTTGGCATATGGGGAAAATACTTACTGGTCAGCGGATGTGAACCCGAGCTTCGTGTAGGATTCGTACAGGAAGTTTCCAATGAGCTAGCCGGAAAGAAAACCTCGCCACCAGTTGTCGTACAAACGGGGACGGGGAGAGGGAAATGGGTTGAGACGAACGTCTGAATCACAAAGAAGAAACGACGAAGAGGCGACTGAACGAGAGAGAAGAAACGGGGGGAGAGAGAGAGAGAGAGAGAAGAAACGAAGGGGGAGGTTGAAATAGGGCAAAAAACCGCGATAAGATTTTGCGGTTCTAATTAAAAACGTGTTCATTTGGTGTTCATCCCACATGGTGTCTGGTGTTCGTCGCTCATGGTTGCCAAAACCGCAGAAGCAGGCTACGGTTTCTTCACGTAACCGCGATATGATTATGCGGTTTCTAAAGTTTAGAACCGCGCTCTCATGTTGCGGTTTCATTAACCGTAAAATCACAAATTGTTTACTTTCGACAGCATTTCCACAAAATTTAACATAATGCTCCGTATAACAAAAAATGTCTCCTATTTTACCCTTGGATAACATTAGTTTCATCCCTTTTTTGCTCATGTGACTCAGCCTACGATGTAACATAATACAATCAATCGCTGATGCTGCTACTGCAATGTTATTTTAAGTACCTGAAAATACATATAAGTTCCTTCCTTTTTACTACGAGTCACAACTAAGGCCTTTTTGCTCATCTTCCAAGCATTAGACGTAAACGGTGTGACCACTCTATCCTCTGACAATTCACCCACCGAAATAAGAATCCTTGTTAGATAAGGCACATGTCTAATAACCTTCAATTTTAGTACTATTCCATCTGTTTGAGTAATCTGCATATTTTCTTCCCTGTGTTGCGAGCTTCATCATCACCTAAGTAGACCTTTCTAAAACTTCCTTGCACATAGTTTTGTAGCAGATCAATGCGTGAAGTAGCATGGAATGAGACTTTTGAGTCTACAATCTAAGAAACATTACGAGAATCCAACGAATAAATCTAGGCTTCATTAGCGAACTGATCTGTAACATTAACGATGTTCTTCTCGATCTTGTATTTGTCTTTAGTCATTGTGTAAACCCTTGATCTCCTAACTCGGAGCTCTGATATCAATTGTTGGGGATCTCTGTGCTCAAACCCACAGGCAAACGCACGCAATCGAAGATAAACAGGAGCGGAAAAATAATCACAAACAAGAGGAGAACGAGACACAGGGACTTACGTGGTTCCAACGTAAGCTATTTCTTAGGTGTGCATTCACGGGGTGCGGGGTATTTTACTATGATGAAAAAAAGGTTACGAAATTACAATGGGATAACCCTAAGTGTTCTTTTTATAATTGTAAGGAACCCTAGCCTATACAAATAAAAAAACCCTAAAACGCAAAAGTGCTCTTTCTCTTTTGTTTAAATCAGAGACATGGTCTTGTCTCTATGGATATAACGGAGAACCTGACCCTCAGTAGATTTGATTGGTGTTGTCAAATCCATATAGCGGATTCCATCTAGTGGGAAAAGCTTAGTTTGGTTTGGTTTGGTTAGGTTAGGTTAGGTTAGGTTAGACTTCATACTTAACACTCCTCTCTCCGCCACCACAGTGCTGCTACCCCCCTTAACCTTCGCACCTATATTCCCTTAACCTAAGCACCCGCCCCCACAGATCCCTCTCCATCAAAGTCCTCTCTACCCTTGCCCTCACCCAAGACGACCTCAAGATGCTCATTGCTGACAAGTCCTTGGAGTACGCTTGCAGTGGCATGGTCCTTGGCCTCGGTATCGGATCCACCGCCGTCTTCTTTGTTGCCAAGCTCGGCGACCTCCTCAAGTCCGGCCAATTGAAGGACATCGTCGGCATACCGACTTCCAAGTGCATGTAGGAGTAGGCCGCCTCTCTTGATTAGACATCATGTGATGAGGGCAAATATGTGAATGGGCCTATATCCCTCATATTGTCGGTCTTTATACCAGGGGTTGTTGGGTTTTCTATTCCTTTGATTTACTGGATTTACAATCCGTTTAGGATTGACTATCCGGTTAGTTGAATTGCAAATTAAACACCGCTGTTTTGAGGTGCATGGATTATATATCCTTATCCCGAGTTGAACTCTAGCAAACAAACGTGCCCGAAGATCTTGACATTCACCAAGGTTCGTTAGCCTTGATCAACTCTAGAACAAGAGATTGTTAGAAGATAAAGAAGATTATAATGAAAGTTAAACCTAATTAAGGAGACGGAGAAAAAACCCCAAATCCTCTATAATCCAACCTAATTATATGGTTATGTAAAGTTGGCCCCCTCTCATTAAACCTTAAACATTATTTATAGTCTGCTCCCTTAAATATTACAAAAAAATGCCATTAAAAATTAAAATTCTGAACGTGGCATTCAAACAGGGTTCAAATGGTAGCAGGAGGTTGAAATGCACTCTCTGGCATTCCGGATGGGGTCCAAACGCCCTAAGCTGTTCTTGCCCCATTTGCTCTTTTCTTTGCACTTTTTGCCTCAAATTCACTTGGGACTCCTCGACCTTCATTCCATAAGTTATTTAGGCCTCCAAATGCCTGGATTTAATTCCTGAAAATGGTAATTAACACAAAATGCAAGTGTTCGAGAAATATGCAATAAAATTGTGTTTCAAGTGAATATATTTATGCAATTACCACATTAAAAAGGTGTATAAATGTACGATATAATGTGCTAATTAATATCCTCTGTCAAACCACTTTGAGCCATGTCCCTAGATAGTTGCTCTTTTAAATTTGAACTTTTAAATTGAACGGGAAGGTTCTATGATTTACCTGATGTGGTTATATGTGGAGGTTTGGAGCTGAAACCAAGGTTCCTGTATTATGAACTATAATAATCTAAGGATGGCAATTTCTGCAAAATGAGGGAGCACAAAAAGGTTTAGCCTTGCAAAGGTTAACTAGTCACACAAAACCAAAATTCTAATTACTGCATTCTTGCTGAATCAAAAGTTAAATGTGTATAGTGTAGTTTGATAATTCAATTCATTGGGGGGAGGGGGAAGAAATTTAGAATATTCCAGTTCTAAAAAGTCCACTATAAACATTACTTGATTTATGTTATAATTAGCATATCAAAATTACAGTTGATGTTCAACCAAAATGAAAATTATTGAATTATCCTTTAATCCTAAGCCATAAAAAAACACAAACAAAATCAAACATACTTTGGTTAAACATTCCTTCGGAGCAGAAAGTCTTCTTATTTGGTTTTAGGGCCTGTAGGCTGTCTACCGGGCTTCCAAAGTGCTTATCTTGTTTAACTGAGCAATACTCGTGGCATAAAGATTTTGAAGGGAAAGAATACCTCATGCCATGAATGAGCTACCAGCTGCTGGAAAGTATAGCCGAAAAGATAACGCAAGTGCAGGTCTTTTCTTGCAAGTTATAGTAGTGAAGTTACTGTGGATAGTGCTTAAAAATTAAGAATAATGCTGATAGTAATTGACTTGTTCTGGGCTTTGGTTGTAAGCTTTTAGGCTAGGGATGAAAAGGGTGGAAGAAAGGTTTTAGGGTTGTGAAATGTAAAGAGGCTACAACCTGAATGATTTAGAAAGGTGGTAGGCTATATTGGTCCTGCAGAATTAGCTACTTCAAAATTCCATGCAATCACCACTTTTGGTTTTAAGCTTGTCAGTTTAGGGCATCAAAAGGTGGAAGAAAGGTTTTAGGATTGCTAAACGGAAAGAGATTGCAACTAGAAATTGCATACGATCAATTTGATGCTAACGTCTACTTTGACTATGTGATACTCTGACCAATAAATTCTGAATAATAATGTTTTTTTGTGAATGTTGGACTAGGTTTATTCAATCCGTTCAGTCTACTGAAGTTCGCACGAGTATTTGCTTTTTTCATAAGTATTTCCTGAAATTGTGTTTAGTTCTGAGTGTTTTTGTGTATTGTCTATTCATGTAATGTTTGATTCCTTTTGTCTAAGCTTGAGCAATGAAGAAGAAAAATGTGTTGCAATTTTGACTGTTATAAGTAGTACCTGCCATATTGATTAAGTTGTCTGAAGTTACTTGAACGAATTAGTTACTAACCGTCAAAAAAGACATTTTCAATTGCAAGCTTAAAATTTGTGCTGTATAAACTGCGTTATATAAACTTCATATGTATATGTTGGTTCATTTATTCTCCCGTGGATCTTTGATTTATTCAATGGATGGCTTTCGCTTTATCTAAGATTGTTATTCTTGTTTGTACTACAGTATGCGAACATGCTTATTCCTTGGCTCAAAACTTGGATCCTGACAGTGAGGGAAGGGGGGTTTTACAGTTCAAGACTGGCTTAATGTCTGTTATAAAGGTAATTTTAAATCGATGCAATGATTGGAGATTTCTTGTGTGCCTTTGAGGATCTCAGTAAATGCATCGTGTAACAACATATGGAATTAAAATACTGCTGTGTGGATTTCCATGTGCTGCTATGTATAACATCTTTGAACATTCACTGTTGGCACCAAGATAAGGGTGCTTAAGCAAATATAATAAAATTAAGTATAGAGACCTTAGATTTGTTATCCTTTCTTGGTGCATATAATTGGTTTGGACACCCCTGTGTATTGACAATTAGCTTATTGAATGATAGAGATGTTGTGACATTATTTAGCATTTTGAATACTGCTGTTTTGGACTTCAATCTTGTCTGCTGTCTATGCTGCATTTTACTCCCAAAAAAGGGGGAAAAAAGGTAGATATATTTACTATATTCGAAAGTTACTATGTTAGCCACTATTTCCATAATTGATATAACAACTCCCCGTGATTTAGTTATGTGAGTTGCAGTTCTATTTTCATTCGACATATTTGTTTGAAACTCAAGCTCTCTCTCTCTCTCTCTCTCTCTCAATCTTCCAGCAAAAGCTTGCAAAGAGAGAGGGTGGAATCATAGACAGAAGCCAGGATATTGCTCGCTTACAGGAGTTTTATAAGCATTATAGAAATAAGCATAACGTGGACAAGCTGCGGGAAGAGGAAATGCAGTTGAGGGAGTCGGGCATTATCAGTGGCAACTTTGGAGAGTATGCTTTTGAACCTTGTAATCTGTAACGTTTGTTTATTCAGACATTAAAATTATGATTTCTTTCCCAATGCATTTGTTATAATATGCTGTTCTATCATCCTTTATAGTGTTACGATTTGCTGTTTTAGCATCTTTTTGAATGTTTGCGATGTCTCTTTTCTGTGCAAGCTCTGTAGTTTCATTTAAACATTTTGATTCTTTATATTTCCTTTAAATCTGAAGGGGAGTCTGGCGCAACGGTAGAGTTGCCGCCGTGTGATCTTGAGGTCATAGGTTCGAGTTGTGGAAACAGCCTGCTGTAGTGCAGGGTACAATAGGTCCAATGTGACCTGACCTTTCCTCAGACCCCACATAAGTGGGAGTTTCGTGCACCGGGCTGCCCTTTTTTTTTTTAATATTTCCTTTAAATCTATTGTGTATTTTTCTGTTTAGCATGCAATTGGTACTGCCATTTTGTGTGTGTGTGTGTGTGTGTGTGTGTGT
>QLOD02000009.1:16260025-16294035 GCA_003260245.2 Sideroxylon spinosum
AATCTATTGTGTATTTTTCTGTTTAGCATGCAATTGGTACTGCCATTTTGTGTGTGTGTGTGTGTGTGTGTGTGTGTAATTCTTATTTTGTGGCTTAATGTGTATACACCTGGAAGGAAGATGATTTGCCCTGCTTTTCTCCAATACTAATTGTGTATTATTTTTGTCAATCTTCTTAAGTTGGAACAAGCATGGATTTCGCATCCATCCTTTGTTTATAAATATTGCTATAGATTCAGTGAAACTTTTTTATTTGAATTTGTTTCACCTTTATTTATTTATTTATTTATTGGCAATGATTACAAAAAATAAACTTTTAATTAATGTATTGATGGTACTTATCTTTTGACGGTTGCTACAAGAGATTTGATGACAAAAGGGGGTTTTGTTTTCCATTCTTAATTATCTATCGATAAAAATGTTAGCTCTAGAAATATTTTTGTACACCTTTTTTATTTGTTCAATTTTATAGAATTTGTGTTTTATAGAAGGCTGGTAGTCTTGTTGTCTATGTCAAATGTTATTTTGTTTGTGAATCTCTTGTCGTTTCTATGTAAATATAGATGCTTGGGTGACTACCGGGTTATGCTAAGGTCTCACGTAGAAGTTTGTTGGTTCCGTTTCTAAATATTTCATATCACTTCTGGTGAACTGGATTAGTCGCCCTTAAATATTATTGTTTCTTTTAGCCTTCTCATATTGGGTAGTTTGACATCTGACGTTTTCTCAAATTTAGGTTGGAGCGTAAAACTGTGAAAAGGAAAAGAGTTTTTGCAACCCTGAAAGTTTTAGGGACGGTACTAGAAGAGCTGACGAAGGAGGTTTCTCCTGAAGATGCAGAAAGATTAATTCCTGAAGAGGTTTGATTCTGAATTGTTTTTTCATGTTCTGCCATGCTTACTTGCATAAGTTACTCAGCTATGCATGTGGACAATGTACTTTGAATTATTCTGGAATGAATTAAAGCTTTGATTATTTCCTCATTGGAGAGCATGAAAAATTTGTTTGAAAAATATAGTGGGCTTATGAACCTTTCAAGCTTATTTAAAGGTAATGATCCTTAGACCCTGACATGAGAATTTGGAGTCTGGGGACACATGAACTTCTGATTTTGTTTTCAGGTAAAATTCTTTGCTTTGGTATTGTGATGTGGATACACCCTTAAGTAGGTTGATGTATTAGATATGCCGACATTGAAAATGTTGTGTTATACATAGTACAAGTGTGTATATATATATTTTTGTGGGATAAGCAACAAATAATTCATTAATGAGAATGAAAAATGCATTAAGGGAGACTAGAAGTTCATGAGCAAAAACAGAAATAAAACAGGAAATAAAGATAACAGGAAAGTATCGTGGAAAAAATAAGCTACTGGCAGATGTGCCGCCAGCTATGTGCTCTTAATTACTTGTACTTTGTACTGGGGTGAGGATATTGGTAATGCTTGTACTTTTTAGTGGGGGTTGAGGATATTCATAATGCTTGTTCTGTCAAGCAGGAGATTCTTGCTCAAAATAGTGAGTTTAAGAAAAGTTTTAATGTCTGTTTTCCAATGTCTTGGATAGGGGGATCATTTTGTGTCCTTGATTGATTAGATCAGGTACTTTGGGCTTTTGACTCTTTGAAACACCATTTCATGCATGTGACCAGAGATATGTTTATCTGCTGTCGTAAGCTGCATTCTAATTATTGCTTTGTTGCATGTCCACTGGAAAATGATGCTGAATATGTGAGGGGAGGGATGCATGGCATAGGATGAGTGCAGAGAATGGTCTTCTACTAGTAGTGAGCCAATAACAGTGGATGGTAGCAGTAAATGGTATATTTAGTGTTCAATTTTAGTGGTTTTTGCACTGAAACCCAGAAAATTTAGTGTTTCTTGAGGGTCATGTGTTTTAGCAAAAGGGTGGGTTTTTCGGAATGGACGGGAAATCAAGTTGTCTATTTCTTATAGACACATGAGTTGAGTTGTTTTGGTGGGCAAGGGCTTTGGGGATTAAAAATACGAAGCATGGATGTTGACTCAGATATTGGTACGAGACAGATGTGCTGACTTGTGGATTTAAAAAAAAAAAGAGAAAAAAAAATCCAAGGCAAGCACAGCTGTACTTTGCAATAACTAAAAGTAAAACCATGTATTTCATAACTTAAAAGTCGTGAAAGGATAACATTCATCCAAAATGACAATAAACTATATTTTATAGTTTAAAAGTCAATAAAGAAATTAAAAAAAAAAAATAGTAATTTTTAAAGAAGACATGTTGAACACAAGAAATAGTGATACCAACTTGCTGACTGCTTAAAATTGATTCTAGCGTTTTATGAGCTAGAAGTGAAGCAAAATAAAGAAAATAGAGGCAAAAATTCAAATACATGGAGTTTCTTTTTGTATATTGTATGGATGATCGATTCGGAAGGACCATGATTGGTGTAGGTATCTCACAGTTGTAGTGAAGTGTTAAAAGCTTTGCAAATTCTTTAATCATGTCCTCCGTTAAGCAGTTGATGCTCAGGGATCCGTGAAGTTACCAAAATACCCCTAATGCACATGCACCTTTACAAACTTCTTGTTTAAATTAGCTAGTGAAAGGATTGCTACTGTCCTCCTATGTAAATAGGCTCAAATGTCACTTACGTTGCTTTTCTGTGCTCATCAATCAAACAAGGCTATGCTTTTCCATTCAGGTATTTTTTTATTTTATTTTATTTACCCTCATATGTAAAGACCTCTTATTTTTTTTAAAAAAATCCTTGCATAAAGTTCTCAAAAAACTTCTTGGGCCCTAAAAAAGCACATATAGGGACAGAAATAACATGGCATTGCCAGCATTACAATTTTTACAGCTACCAAGATGCAGCATCGTCGGAATGCATTAAAGGATAATGTATATATTTGTATTTATGTTTGTGAAATAACCAACTCTTCTATTCATTTTCATATTATGAGTACATTTGTCTTTTATTTATATCTATTTTAAAAATCCATTAATAAATTAATTATTTTGGGTTTTAAAGCTCCCAAAATTAAAAAAATAACTTAGTCAACATAAAATTCATGCTGTTTTCTCTTATTATTTAATTCAATTTTTGTTTTTCAAAATTACAGTGAGTTTTGTGTGTGTACAAGTGCTCTCCAAGTGTTTGAAAGGCGTTTGGTTATAAACAATTAAAGTTACTAGTACACAGTTAGATGGGTGTCCAACCTGCGTTAGGGAATTGTCTTACTTCCCTAAACAGACATGTAACATTTGTAGAAGTGTCTGTGCTTTTTAGCCTGAGTTCAAATTCAATGCATTGTCCCACTTAATGTGAGCCGCTGCTTGGTGCAGTTTTGAAGCTTAGAAGCATGAGCTTCTGGGTTTGATTTTGAAGTCACCCAAACACTAGCATGTTGCAATCTGCTTGTCGCAGCATCCTTCGTATGAGGGGACATTGGTGGGTAATGGCTACAAACTGAGAGAGAGAGAGAGAGGGAGGGAGGGTTGCAACTGTGAAAGAACATGCTACTAGTAAATTTAGTGTTGTTTAAGGTTTACAAAAATCAGCAGACGAATTTAATTGTTTTGCAGCACTGCAAATTTTTCAACAAAAGGCATTTGAATCGTAGACATGAGATGAGATCTGGTTTATAGTTTGATACTTTTTTCCTTTTTATTTTGTCAACTTGGTGTTAGTTTATACATTTCATTTTCACCATTACTGATGATAGTAGTTAATGCATATATTATGGAAAGAACTATTAATAATTATTCCCCTTCTCTTTCTTTTAACAGTTGAAACAGGTAATGGAATCAGATGCAGCTATGATGGAAGACCTGATTGCTTATAACATTATTCCCTTGGATGCCCCTACCGTGACAAATCCTGTAGTGTCTTTGCCTGAGGTGAGTTGTTTTTTTGTAATCTTTTAGACTCCCCTTTTGTTGTCAGTGACAGTCCTTACCAGTGGAAATTTTTTGTAGGTTCAAGCTGCAATTTCAGCCATAAAGTACTTCAGAGGCCTACCAAAATTGCCTGGGAATTTTCCTATACCTTCTATGAGGAATGCTGACATGTTTGATTTTCTGCATTATGTTTTTGGATTTCAGGTTTGTGTTTCATACTTGAATTTTGAAATTGTTCTCTGATCTGGTTGTTGTATGGAGTCATCTTGTGTTAAGTTTTGATCTCGGCATTGAATCTTGGGTTTTACCGTCAAACCTCAAATCTTTTTTGATTGATGATCAGTTATGAAATTTGAAATTTATTTCTAATTTTTAAACAACAAAAGAAGCTTTATTTGAAATCAAGATTGTTGGAATTTCTAAACTTTATTTGGCCCAAATCTGAAATTATATATTACATGAGACTTGTAAAGCCTGGAATTTCTCTGATTGTTTTTCTTTCTGAATATATATATTTTTCCTTAGAAGAAAAAAAAAAAAAATGCTTTAAGCATCCTTTAAAGTTGTGTTATAAGTTTTAGCAGTTTACATTACTTGTTAAAAAAAGGTTGTGCTATAATTTAACTAAGTTCTTTGCTTTTGGGAACTGGTAAATGCCTCTCCCTTCCTCTCTTCTTCTAAGGTTATCTTCATGCTTGTAAAATGCAACCTTCCATGTTAGATTTTTTCAAGCTATAAAGGGCCTAACAAGTGATTTTACATAAGTAAGTTTAGTGGTGGAGTTGGTGCCTCCTATGATATGGGAATAATTTTTTTTTTTGGGTTCTATTGTTGCTGCACAACATATTTGCCAAAATACTGTCCGTTTTAACTTTATTTGATAAGCTACTGATTATTGAAAAACATTCTCAGAATGCTCATTTTACGAAAAATTTTTTTGCTACTAAGCGCATTCTGAAAATGCATCATTGAAACAACACATTCTCAAATTGTGCTTTTAAAAGATACATACTGAGATTGTATTTTTATCTCCCCGTCATTGCCTGAAAGAGGAGCATCCGTGCGTTTCTGCCCCATCACACCCTAACACCATTGGAGAGAGGGAGAGAAAAATCTTTTATGGATAGTCATGTCTATATGCCAGTGCCTGTGTGTATGGTCAAATATGGCAACTCACTATTTGGTGGAAGCACTCTTGCTGAAGCTGCAGGCTTCTCCATCGCCACCAACCTCCTCTCTCTCGCTCCCCCCCAAAAAAAATCCTCTCTCTCTCTCTCTCTCTACCTACCTTACACATGTCAGTCCACCCCCATTCATTCACACACCAAAAACATCCGGTCTTACAAAATCTTTTGATCACAATCCAAACAATTGTAGACAAACATATTGATTTAAGTTTTGCTAAAAATGTACAAACTCACCTCTATGCTGATTAATGCGGCGAGATTGGAACAGTATGCATGTAAGAAGCCTTAAAGGTGTGGGTTGCTGACCATAACAGATGAAAAGCGTAAAAGCAATGACTTACATGGCTATTGCACTTGCAAAGAAGTCCAATACTGGACCCATACAAATACGGCATCCACTTAAGTGAGGAGGACGTTTGATTATTTTTATTTTTTAAATAAAGGCGCTTCCTTAAAATGTGTTTTTAAAAAACACATTCAAGAATGTTGGGGTGTATTGTTCAAATCATTGGTTCGGTACTAGATGTAGCCTTTTGGCCGAGCAAGATGTAATGCTTTGGTAGTTAAGGGTTGAGATACTATTAGTAGACCGGTTAATGTGACTTGTAGGTACAAAAATTATTAGGAAACAATCGAGTCAGAGCTATAGCTATGAGTGCTACAAATGGTCTAATGTGAGGAATGGAAGTGGTTGATATAGGAGCTCCTATAAGTGTTCCAGTTGGTGGAGTGACTCTTGGACGAACTTTCAATGTGCTTGGAGAGATACTCACACAGCATCTCCTATTCATAGATTTTTGCTCGCATTTATACAGTTAGATACAAAATTATCTATTTTTGAAACATGAATTGAAGTAAGTATATCTTTTTGCCCCTTATCGCTGTGGAGGAAAAATCTGATTATTCGGGGAGCTAGAGTGGGTAAACAACACTCATTATGGAATTGATTAACAATATTGTCAAAGCCCATGGGTGTGTATCTGTATTTGGTGCGGTAGGTGAACGTAGACATGAAGGAAATAATCTTTGCATGGAAATGAAAGAATTTGGGGTGATTAATGAACAAAATATTTGAATCAAAAGTAGCTCTAGTTTACGGCAAGATGAATGAACCACCAGGAGCTCGTATGAGAGTTGGTTTGACTGCCCTAACTATGGTGGAATATTTCGATGTTAATGAGCAAAACGTACTTCTAATGAGATAAAACTATGCAGACTTAAATACCCAATACTAACCTTGTAATTATTGTATACATGAATATACATTAACGTGTACAAAAGGCTGTGGGTTGAGACGTCTGATCCTTTCACGCTAAATAATGAAGACTCAACTTCTTGAAATGATCTTTGTTTTTGTTCTATCCAAGTGATCTAACATAAGCGAATTGTATAATTCTCTACATTTTCCTCCTCCTAGACGCCTTTTTACCCGACCAACAGTGCACACGTTTAATTTGATTTGGAATCACCCACTATATAATTCCTCCGCTCACTCACCTTGAAAAAATAGATGATCAACTATTTCTAGTTCTCTCTTGCAAAGACAATGCAAATTAATTATAAATTTTCCCCTCTGTAATAAGATTATCAAATTTAAGTATGTTGCCATGAGTCATGCACCTAATAAAAAATGCATCGATTGGTGGTGCCCCTAAAAACGAAATTTGGTCCCAAGGAAAATCCACCATTCTGTTATCAATTCCTTTAAAATAGAATGGCTTCACATAAAATAATTCTTTGGGCTTTTTTAAGCTTTTCATTTGCAGTGATCCTTCCCTTCTCTTACGACTGAGAATGCAACTGTTGCATCAAATCTGTAAAAACAAACAATCTGCCATTCTTGGAAATCTCTGTGGAATGTCACATCTCAACCGCCTGAGCTTCTCGATTTCCTGCTTGCCGATAAACCTAATGAAATTTGCTCTTAATCCTTGAATCAATGGCCTTATCAGCAATTTAGACAGCATCAAGAATTTGGCACTTCTTTACAAACGAATTTTGAGTCTCTAATACTACACCATAGAACCTTTTTTAGCGTCAAGGCTAATATATATTTTTATGATCAATAAATAAAGATTGTATTGATATCAAATGGTGTGAAGGTGGCATTAAAAAAATTGCCCTTACAAGTGTAAACCTTAAAACTATTGAAAACCTCTGATTTACAAAACCATGTTTTCATCAAAAAGGAATCCAAAACTGCTTCCGCATCCCCCACTAACCAACTGGTTCTAATACGTTAGCAATCAATTTATGCAAACTTCCTACCAATTTGATTGGCCTGAAATCCCGATCTCCGCAGCTACCGTTTTCTTTGGTATAATGAAATGGAAGATGCATTTATGCTATTTTCCAACATTCCAAAATATTTCTGTAGAACATATCCTGACATTTCTGTAAGAACACAGTGGCGTCCTATCATGACCTAAATTTTTGTCCCCATTTAGAGACTTAAGCAAACCAAACCTCTTCATCAGAGAATGCACCTTCCAACATAATATTTTCTCTACTACAGTACTAGATATGAGAAAAATCCATTCCATCTAGCTGAGGCCTCTAATGTCTTTGAAGAAAAGCCTAGAATAAAAATTAGCAACCCCCATTCCTATGTGCTCACCTGCTCCTTTGTTTTTCGATCAATGGTCACCTGGTTATATTAACACACAGGATTTGCCATCCTGTGGGAAAACTTGGTGATTTTTTTCACATTTCTTCTATCCTAGTCACATTGCTGAATTCCTCCTTTAACTGCTCTAATCTCATAACTTAGCCTCTTAACAATGATCTAGACTCATCACAACTGTCCATGGATTTAATTTCCTTTGATGGCTCTTGACTTGTTCAATTCTCTTGAATTGCTCCCTGTTTCACTGTACTAGATCAGCTTTAAGGCACTTTTTTTTATTGGCAAACACAAAGCTTAGCCATCCATCCGCCCGATAATTGCCCCACCAACCAGCAACCTTGTCAATGAACCTATCATACATCAGCCACATGCTTCCAATCTGTGCAGACTAGATCTTTTTGCTATTTCTTTGATGTCCGGTAAAATGGGGAAAAGAATCTGAGGTTACCATGTCCAATCTCCTGGGTACCACACCAGAGAAATGATCCTCCCATGGAGCTGATACCAAAAATAATATGTCTATTGTAGATCTGCTATGGGAATTTGTCGCCTGCAACTGGCCATTGGAAGATCCACCTTGCCGAATTCTTTGACGAGCGTTGTTAACATTCTTATTGAACCGACAACCAAGGAACAACCCTCCCTCTCGTGAATAAATCTGATTGAGTTGAAGTCTCCTCTAATTGCATCAAGGCAAGTTCCACCCGAATGCTGGACTGTGTAACCCCTAAAAAAATGTGCTATCTTTGTAATTTACTGGTCCATAAACACCTGTGAAAAGCCAACTAAAATCCTCCTTTGGATACCTAAACAACCATGATAAAGAAAGACTCCCTTGATCCTCATCCTCCATCTTTAAAGATCTGCTGTCCCACATAAACTAAAATTTCTCTGGATGCCCCTGCTGCAGATAGATAATGTTTGTTTAGATTGTCCACATCAGCACCTCAATAAGAAGAGAAATTAGAAGAAAAAAGAAGAGGTTGACTAACTTTCATATGTCTGCTTAATATTAAAAAACAGTTATGAGAACAGGCTCTATAGATATTAGGGCAACATAACATCTAGTAAAAATACCGAAGTGCCCTTGGCATAAACTACACTAATAACTCTAATGGATAAGACCATCCCCCCCTTCTCCTCCTCTTTCAAAAAAAAAAAAAAAAAAAAAAAAAAGAGAGAACAATTCTGCTTACGCTGAGATCATCAAAAGCTTCCATTGTAGTCTTCTGAAGACATATTAAATGTGGCTTCCATTGTCTAATAGCTTTTTCTATAACTGGCCTTTGCAGAGAATATGGTTTTGACTTCTTGATAGGCATGAACCCTGGTTCTTATGTCTTGGGCGGCATCTCCTTGATTTCTTAATAAAACAAACTTATCTTTTAAAAAATAAAAAAAATATTGGCCGTAAATAAAAAATGACATGGACTTCAACTCCATCATACTGAAAGTTAGAAATGCTATTGTTGTTGAACCATTAGCAATGTTCTCTGTCTTCTTTCTTTGTCTTCTCCCTTTCTTTGTTCGGTAAGATTTAAACCCAAGGCTTACCTACCTCATCCACCTTACCACACGAGAGCAAAGGTCTCACCCGGAAAAAATTCATGTTGAAGAGTAAAGTTCAGTCAAATTTGTTTGGGTTGCTAATACTGAAGGATCTCTTTTTGTGTTGATAACAAAGTGTTTGTAACTTATTCCTTGACATATCGATAAATACTTCTTTAGTAGCAGATAAAGGGGCTGTTTGTTCATCCTGTATGATATTCATAGAGTTTTGAAAGCTTCCCTATCTGTTTTGTTCTTTCTGTGGAACATGTTGCTTTGCCTTGCTGTCTTTTTTGCATGAACTGCCTATTATAACAAGGATAAGTGCTGAAGCAATTACTGAAAATAACTTTTTTCTTTAAATGTTCTTTGATATATATGTTTCATCCCTGATTGTAGTTACTCAATTACCTTTTTTTTCCCCTCTATATATTGACAATATTCCAGCTGCATATGTTGCGTTGTAAATGTGTTTTAATATACTTATCTGCTGGCTTTAATTTTTATTTTATTTTTCTTTATTGCTCGGCAGAAAGACAATGTTTCTAACCAGAGGGAACACATTGTTCACCTCCTTGCAAGTGAGCAAACACGGTTAGGTATACCTGGTGAGCCTGAACCAGTAAGTCTTAGATCTTTATGTTGGGCCTCTTATATGATATAAATAAATCTCAAGGTGCCTTGTTTTATGGCTTTTTCCATGACAACCAACCATGTTAAATATAGTTTGTGGCATGACTGGAAGGAGGACACTAGACATTCATTCCGCATTTATTTAGATATTTTTCTTTATTGAGTTCATTCTTTTAAGCGTGGACATAATTTTGGGAATTTTGGACTTCTATCCAATTTAAGTAATGCACTTCTTGACCTTGTCTTAGATTTTCTGTGTTGCTGTTGTGATGCTATTTTTAATTTGTTATTGCTTACCTTCTATTTATCCATAAATATTGGAGTCTTAAAATTGTCAGGGCCTCACCCACTATCTTGGGATGTGATTTCCTTACCAGATTGTTGTTTAACTCACCTGGTTCTTCCTTTCTTTTTAACTATATATGTATATATATATTTCTGTTGCGAGCACATCCTCCGATAGGCTTGCGATGAGTAGCAATGTATCTGTTTATCGTATGTATGTGATAATGGAATCTTTATTTCCTTATTAACTGCCATTATCCATGTTATTGTCATGTAGTTTTAGGCTTGTTTTGGATGCATGCTTTAGCATTTAACGGTGATGGGTTCTAGTCATTCTAAATCTTCCTCTAATAAAATGACATTTACCTATCAAATGCTCCAATTATTTGTTTTAAACTTGTTTAAAAAAAAATAAAAATAAAAATAACATTAGCATTTAATGTTAATATTATATATGCCTTAAGAGTGGGGCTATTGCTTTGGGCAACAAATAAAGCTTGGCTGGCAAGCATGTGATTACAGGTACTGTTTGAGTTTAGGACAATAATTTTGTACTGTTGACCAATAGCTAGGTTTATGTTGTCCAAATGGAGCATTATATGCATAAACATAAATTGATACACAATATTATGGAACTCGTGAAGCAAGCTCAAAGTTTGTTCCATTAAAAATGAAATACTAAATTAACGCTGAAAGTTGCCATAATAGTATAGGTTCTTTAGTAGTGAATAGGTATAGAATGTTTTAATAAGTATGTTCGTTACATATTTTGGGTTATACGTATTCTTTTTCTTTTTTTTTCTTGGGGGGCTGATCAAAGTAAAAAAAACTATATATATCCATGTACTTGTTTTATTCTATAGATTTGAATTTTGGAGTTTGTTAGTGCTTGTGATAATTAACTTAGGAAATGTGAGGGCAAGTTTATCCTTTCTCTTTTGCTTTTTCCATTGTGGGGGTATCGGAGGATCAGAGGGACGTGGCGGTTCTCCGAAATTCTAGGAATAATGCTTTACTATCATTGACACAGTATCTCGTCGGAGGTGGAGGGGACGAGAGCTAAAGTAGCCTGGAGAGAGAGAGAGAGAGAGAGAGAGAGACTTAATGGCTTGAATCAGGTGGTGGGTAAGTGAGTTAATGCTTGCTTCATGCAGGGTGCAATTCATGTGTATATAGTGACAGACAGTAGTCAATGATTACCTACTTATAGGGGGGCTGATAACGGTTGAGTATAGGGTTGGCTGTTAACGATGATTATTATTTTACTTTTGTAGTTAGTCTCAGGAAATAGGTCCTTGTGATCGACATGACAAGTCCTCGGATGTCAATATGAGGTAGGGAGGTTAACGGTACAGTATGAGGCTGATAGTCGAATGGGAGCTAGATACGTGGTTATGATGGTTGAGATTATTAAATGCAAGTGCAGGTGTATTAAATGTAAGGGTGGCATTCTCTCTGGGTTGGCTAATGCAGTGCCTCGGTGAATCCCTCAGCTTGTCCCCGACGATCCCATGTTAAAGTGAGTAGTTTGCCCTTGGGCCTTGCTCTGCCTGAAGGGGATATGTTGAAGATGCCTATATATGTTTGCTGCAGCGTGGCTACCGCGAAACGTTAATTGTCTTGAAATGCCTCTTCGTTGTAAGGTGGATGTCGCGAAGAGGGAAGGGGTACTCATGATGATGCCCCCGTCGCGGTTGGTGGTCTGCGTGGCATCAACGAGAGTCCTACGTGGCAATGTGTCTCCTACATTAATGCCCCCTTACATGTGGATCTACAATTGAACAATGGGAAGTGTGGGCAAACCAAGAGGTGGAGGTGGTGCGACACTCGAGAAAATTAATGGCGGTGTTAGGCGTCCTTTCACCCTTGTCTCCTTAGTCTTGTCTTTTCTGCTTCCCGAGGGAAGTTTAAGGGCTATAAATACCCGACATTGGCCCATTTTCACTTTATTTCTTCCTTACTAAAATATATTTTTCTTGAAGGTGACCCATAGGATTCCTCTTTTCTTTGCCATCTTTTTTGCAAAGCTTCCCTTATGGCTCCAGAGGGTTTTCACGAGCGTTCTTCAGGAGAGGGGGTTTCTGTGGATGCCCCAGCACAAGGCGTAGTCCAAGTTCGGAGCATAAGATTGGTGTATGTCAAGCCTCGCGATGAAAAAGCTAGTTAAAATGTGGAAGTGATAAGTTGGTTCCTATCGTGCCTATGGAAAGCGAGTGGTTTCGTGCCCCCATCTTAAGGGGGACAGTTTTTGGGACCGACCGCTTTTATTTGTCGAAGATCTTCCTAAAAGGGGCCTATTCTACTGCTTGAACCCGAACCTGTACCTGAGACTGAAGACCATATTCCGTTAGCTTCCATTCCACGGTTGAATTTGGAGTGAGGTAACTACCCCCACTCCTATCACTTATTGAATTACAGCGCTCTAGCAGAGTGTAGGATCCTTGGTCTATTTTTGTTCTTCGACGTGCACGTTATGTCAAAATACTCTTTGATGCTGGGATATTGGTGCCGTTAGGAGTTGCATGAATTTTAAAATGCCTTGGAACGTACCAGCGATGGAGGAATTTCTTTCTCGTTGGAGCGCCTCTACTTATACGTTTGTTACTTCTTTTGGTTAGGTTAGGCTTACGTTGGAAGTACTTTTATCTCTTCCAATGTGTGGGGATGAAAATTTGATTCTCTTTGTTGAGAGTGATGAGGATTGTGTTATAAGAGAAGCGTTGATGGAGGATAATGCTTGCTACAACAATCTGGGTAGTTTGTTTAATAAGGATGGCACAAAAAAGACATCCGTGGGCGAACGAGTACTAAAAGCATTTTTGAGGGTGGTTAAGATATTGGTGGAGGGACTATTCTAGTCCCCGCGATGGTACTGACGAATATGAGAATGGGCCTCAAATTGGTTCGCTTTATCATCTTGCTGCTTATTTGGTTGCATGGTTGCCTCGTCGTATCTTCGAAGGTACGCTTGCGGATGGCATTAGTCCACGAGTCTTGGGTATCATGGCAAGGTTGAGCCATGGCAGGGAAGTTGCCTTAGCTCCTATTTTCTTAGATACTCCTTTTCACCATCTAGATTCGATCAAAGGTCTCGATAAATCCATCGGTCGGTATGATATTCCTACTTACATTTGTACCCCATTCCTTCAAATGTTGGTGTATGAGTGCTTTCAGAATTATGCCTCCAAACCTTTTGGAATTTCCAGAAGAACTAATTTTGGAACCAGAGAGGCCTTTTGTTAAAGCCAATGAGCTACAGACTGCTCATTGGTTTGGGCAAGGAGTTGGTGGAGACTTGGCCACGGTGATAGATAAGGAGGAGGAATTTGCTTGGCATGCTTATTTGGCTCCCCTCACGGGTGTTCAATCGGCTAAGTATTATTTTAAACTTAGAAGTTTGTTTGTGCCATCTTAAGAAGATGCTTGGATTCCGGAGGTAGAATTATGGCTCGGGTGGGTCCTTCCACAGAGCCTTTCCGCGTTGATTGATAATGGTTGGAGGTTTTATGCCTACAACCTACGCCACATCGGTCATCAATTTGTCTTTGATCAGGATTGCCCAGTCTTGGTAAAAACTGCTTCTCAGAGTCTTGCATTAGTTTGCCTTCCAGATGGTCTTAGGGAATTAAAGGCGTCTGTGGGTGAACGCAAATTGTCGCAAGCTGTTCATCCCCCGGGGGGGGGGACTTTGCGCGGAAGGACATGGTGGTTTTATCAACTTGCCCAATTCCTGGAATATGTCCAATCTTGTCCTTTGGAGATTTGCATTCCCCTAGTGCTAAGAGATGATCCATTGCTTTGTCTTGCAAAGTCCAATCGAAATCATGGAAATGTGGTGTTGCATTACCAATGCTCTCTTGGATTGAAGATGGGCGCGGCAACTACTGGCATGCCTATCGAAGCTAAGAACATCGAGCCTTGTATTGTAAAAGTTATTGTGGGTGGAAAAGCTATTGAGTCTTTCGCAGCGAAGGCAACTCCAGGAGGAAGGAGTAAACGTTCTCCTACCACCAGGCTGGCTTCATGGCCTAGGAAACGAGCGAAGGGGGTTAGGGTTTTTTTTTTTTTTTTTTTAAACTTTTATCCTTTGTTTTCTTTTTGCATTAGGCAAGAATGCGAAGGAAGTTGTAATTGAGCGCCCTTGCATGATAATGATGGATGATGAGGTGGGGAATTTGGAAGAGGGGGGAATTTGGATGCCCCTCCCCCAACCCGCTAAGTTAAAGGGAGGAATGGTTCTGCAGTGTGTTACCCAAAATTGTAATTGGGTTGAAGGCCCCAGAAGGTTCTCAGCCAAAAGAAGTGGTTCTCCAACCATGGCTTCCACCATCTTCTTTTACTGAAAACCCTCCGCATGAAGGCGAAGCAGAAATTGCTCTCGTGGCTGGGGGTTCTCCTGTGCCATGAGGAGATATTGTTTGATGCGCCATCCTTCCATAAGAACGCCGATAGTCCTACTTCGAGTGCGGACCTCATTCCTGTTTCTTTTATTATTCGAGCTTTGATTCGAGAACCAAATGCTGATATTACGGCAGACGATGGTGATAACGAAGATATTTCTGAAGATGGGGGTGATGATTCTGATTCTTTCTGTTCATCACATTCCTCTGAATCACGAGATGTGCCCCCTAATGCTCAAGGGTTGAATTTATCTAGGGGTAAAATTATTTCAGAAGAGGGGACATCTGCTCCCGTGGGTGATGCTGCTACAGCAAAAGGGTTTGTTACATGATGAAGCCTGAGTTCGAAATAATTGGAATGCCTTGCGCTATAGGGGCGAGCCATGAAGTAATTAACATTTCGGATTTCTCTAGTTCTCGCTTGGATGTTGCCGTTTGGGTCTTCTCCCCCCGTTGTTGGTGCTTTTGCGATGACGCTTGTTCTAGTTGTCCACGTGTTTTCAACTTGACTCCGCCTGTTGATAGGGACGTTGTTCATCTAGTTTAGAGCCTGCGGTGGGGATTGTGGTATTCTTGATGAGACCGCGTTATTTGGAGGAGTGACACCTATTTTCTTTCCCTCGTTGCTCTTGGTTTTTCAACATTAGGAGCAAACTTTTTCTGGGTTGTCTTTGTGCGGGCCTTTGTCGCTTTGGTTGTTTTTACAAAATCTATCCAATGTTTTTAAGAACCCTGAGCTTAGATGAGGCTAGGTTCTTTCAAGAGAATGTTTCTTGACTTCGTTTTGCAGGCCTTATTGTGGATTGGCTCGAGTAATGTTTTGATTCCATCACTGGATCTTTGAGTTGCAACGAGGCCAACGCCCAGTTGAGAGAGGTTCTCCGTGAGATTCATGTTGTTAAGGAGAAGTTGAATGCCTTAAAAAGGCTGATGAACAAAAGTTTATAGAAGTGGTAGCCAGGGCATGGGATGTGAGTGAAGGTGGTTATGACGTCTCCAAGGACGTCTTTCAAGGGTTGTTGGCCCCTGAGGATTAGGGCCCTACTGCCTCGGTGAGTGAGGCTCTTGCGGTTGCTTCAATTAGTTCTATTGCGCCTGTTTTAGCAAGTTCTACTTTTGGTATCTTAGTGGTCCCAAAGTCTCAAAGTGATCTTGATATAATATGGAAAGCTTGTAATTTTTTTGGTTGCTTTTGTAATCGATCTTTATGAAGTAGCATGTATGTAAAGCCTCTCGTTTCAAGTATTTCCATAGTCTCAAGGAGATTTGGATTTTTGTTTACTTTTGTAATGAAGAAACTTGTGCTTTTGCTTACGTAATGGAGCACTTTTGACAAAGCTTCTCGTTTCCATAGTCTTGAGATGATCTTGGAGGCTTGTATTTTCACCTGCTTTGTGATCGATCTTCATGGAGAAACTTGTACATATATATACTAGTAATTACTCGTGCCTAAAGGCACAAAAATATAAATATATTATATTTTTTGTTCCATAAATTTACATAAAAAATTATATATATATTATATATATATTTAGCTCATGATTTGACATTTATATAGATGTCAAATCATGAGCTATATTATAATATAAATATAGATATTTTTTTATGCTAGTTGAATAGGGATATACTTGTATTTTTGCTTGCATATCCCAAAAAATGAATTGATTAATAATCAAGCCTCGGACCATCCACGAAGCATTGAATTGATTAATAACCAAGTCGTGGACCCCCCTTCTTTGCGGATGGGTCTTTGCGGGTCACCTTGAGGACTCGCGGAGGAATCCTTGGATTGAATAGAATCCACGGGCTATCTTGGGAATTCGCATGCAAGGGCTTTAGCGGGGAAATCTCTTAGGTGGATTAGAGCTAAGCGCAAGGGACCCTGTGGGTCACCTTGGGGACTCGCGTGTAAGGGTTCCAGTAGGGAAATCCCTTGGGTGGATTTGATTGAAGTGCAAGGGGCCTTGTTGGCTAACTTGGGGACTCTCGTGCAGGGGTACTAGCAGGGGAATCCTTTGGACGATTAAAGCTCAGTGCTGGTGGTCCTGCGGGTTACCTTGGGGACTCGCATGCAAGGATGGGGGTTCCAACGGGGAATTCCTTGGGTGGATTAGAGCTAAGTGCAAGGGGCCCCTCGGGCTACCTGGGGACTCATGCACAAGGGTTCTAGCGGGGGAGTTTCTTGGTTAATTGATTATTGCTTTGCATAAGATTATAGTTGTTAGGAACTATTATACATGATACAATACACATAGTACGTTTCTCCAGAGGCATTTCATGCGTATCTTACGAGTGTATTTATTTTTTGCAAAATTTCTAATACATAAACCGTAACATACGAGTGCATTTATTTGCAAAATTTCTGATACATATACCGAGGGCCCCGAAAGATTCGATGTTTCTGTAGGGGATGAGCTCCTTAATGAGTGAAGTAAGTCTCTATATGTAATATAGCAACATTATTGAACGAGTATAAGGAGTGAACTCCCCTTCGTGTGTCTTTAGTTTTTCCTGTTAACTAAAGGATTTCTCCCGGTCTGGCCAGCTGCAGTCTATGCAATCTGGTATTTCTTTCATGCCAACAAGAAAAACCCTTTCTATCTTATTAGTAAAGCAGCTTTTCGCCTTTATTGAGGAGAAACAAGCATACTTAGTTGGCTTTGCTGCTTCACAGCTCCACAAGCCGGCTTGTTCTTCAATTGCTATTTTAGATCGTAAAAGTTCACCAATTCGATTAAAAAAAACAAAATAAACCAAGAGATAAAATTGTATATTGAATTTTTATCCATGTGTTTGTTTTCTGAAGAAGAAAATAGGCTAATTTTGTTAAAAACAATCGATAAATTGAAGATAACAGTTGAATCATAAGTGACATCAGCAAATTAATTGGTCATTGGAAGGGTGTGTTTATTTTTTTCTTCATAAAATTAATATAGCATATTCATATAATATTTCAAAGAGGAAAGTGAAGGAGAAATAAGGAGAATACTTGGATGTAAAAGTAACATTTAAATATAAAATGTAAAGCAAATGATTTGTTTCTTCTTTTGAGAGGAAGAATTTAGTGATATGATATTTTTCTGTAAATATAATATTCTATCACCTTGTACCACATAATTACTATGCTTTGAAAAAGTATTTTTTTGTTGGATAAATTCAATAAACTTACTGCTACAATGAAACAATTCATCATGGAAAGCTAAAACAAATTCCATCATGATGATAATTGCAATGTGAACGAGTTCAAGAGATGAGGTTTTTTAAATGATCACTACTAATTTTTTCTGCATTAAGTTTTAAAATATATATATGCACATATTATGTTATTTACTTTAGTGGGATTAATTCATTTTTAATCAGTATTATTGCATAATGTTACTAGACTTTTGACTATTTGTAAATAAGGAAAATAGTTAAAATTGAAAGCGAATACTTGATGGCACATTATCTGCCTCTGTGGTATATGCTATTCGTATTTGGCTTTGTCGGTAGTTTTGTTGCTTATCACCTATTTTACTTTATCATTAAACTCAGGTTACATGTTTCGATATGACACACAAATATAAAGTTATCGATACGATCTACTATACACCATTTGCCGTCGATGCATATGATAAATTATAGGTGTATTTGTAACATATGAATCAATTGTTATTTTCAATGTGTATATTTAAAATTTTATATTAATTTATTGTGAGTGTTGATGCACTCTTGTTATGTTGTGTGGTTCCCTTATCTGCGTTTTTTTTTTATTATGTGCATCTTTTTTTCTATTTTGTAGTATATGTGCTAAATGTTGGATTGTCTCTTTGTTGAATATACGTCCTGTTCTTATTCCATTATTGAAATAAATTGTCATGATTTTCTCCAGAAATTGGATGAGGCTTCTGTGCAGAGAGTATTTCTAAAGTCCCTTGATAACTACATTAAGTGGTGTAACTATTTGGGGATTCCACCAGTATGGAGCAAGTAAAAAATTCTTTTACTCTGTAATCCTATTTTTAGTGTTTGTAAATGAGATAGTTGTTTCTAGCATGGTAGTTGGGGGCATACAGTTTAGACAATCATCAGGCAATGGAATTTTAACATTTGTTTGGTTTCTGAGCAGTTTGGAGGCTGTTAGCAAGGAGAAGAAATTGTTGTTCGTTTCATTGTATTTTCTCATATGGGGTGAAGCTGCCAATGCCAGATTTCTTCCGGAGTGCTTGTGTTACATATTTCATCATGTACTCCATCTTCTTCTGATTTATAGTTTTTGTTTTCATACATGCTTAATTATAAGATATGGTTCATTAGAGAACTTGCATTAGCCAGGTTTTGACATCTTAATTTCCTTGGCCCTTGTGAAATCTAGTGGTTGTGGGGGATGAAAACTAATTTCGATAAGATTTCTATCCCACTTTAGGATTTCCTAGCTTTTTTATAGTGAAGTCCGTGGTTCTTTTTAATTTGCAGTTGTTAGCATATGATAAATTTGATGCTGGTTTCTAGTGGTGAAATTAATTTTATTTGATTTGTTTCATATTGGTCGCATGATTTATGTTGCCTTCTTGAGTGCTTATTTATTTTTGTGCTCAACACCTTTCTTTTTTCTTGATAAGAAGCCAGTACCATTCTCGAATACTCATTTATTTCTTTTGAAACCAATGCTCAGATGGTAAGGGAACTGGATGAAATATTACGACAGCAGATTGCTCAGCTAGCCAACAGTTGCAAAACTGAGAATGGTGCGTCATTCCTCGATCAAGTCATATGCCCTCTGTATGAAGTTGTTGCTGCGGTATGCATGTGGCTGCCTTATAACTTTATTTTATTTGCCCCACTAGATTTAGTACATGGCTTTATGGAACTCATTGACATATGTTCAAGTTTCTTTTTCTTTTTCTTCCTTTCCTTTTGTTTTTTTTTTCCATTGTAGTTTCTCTCCAATTTTTGGATTCGCTGCTCTGTAGTATGTAGGGAACCATTTTTGTTTCCCTATTATTATGATTATTATTATTTTTTGAGAATCTTCCATTTTCTTTTCATCTTCTTTTGTTGATTTTCTTTGGTAGTGGGCATTCTTGAAATGGTGTATGCATTGCGTTACACTTTTTTTTTTTTTGGCACATATCTATTTAACTTATAAAGAAAGTTAATAGAGAATGTCTTATGATGGTCAAGGAAAAATTACAGAAGCTTTGTCGTGAAAGATTTATTTGAAGCCTCACTGGATTGTAGAAGTATTTCCTTTCCTTGGAAAGGGGTTTCTTTGTCCCAAGTGCACAAATTTATGTCTTCTTGTCGTCGTTGTCGTTGTGTCCTGTGTAAGAGAGGTGTCCAATCAGTCGACTACCTCCTAGTCCATGGTATGATGGCTAGATATCTTTGGTTCATTATCCTTGGTGTGTTTGGATTGATGTGGATTTTCTCCAGGAGTGTGAAGGGGACTAGTGTGGGGAAGAGAAGAAAAAGGGTGTGGTTTTGGTGCCTTCGGTTTTGTTGTGGATTATTTTGGAAGAGTGGTGAAAAGACTTTTGATTGTGTGGGGGAGCATATATTTAAATTGATGACTATTTTGTTTTTGGGAGGTTTCGTTTGTCAATGGTAAGCCATAAGCTATGTCAATGGTAAGCCATAAGCTAGCCACTCTTTGATTTGGCTTTGCCAAAACTTTTTTAGTTCGTCACAACATTCCCCACTTGACCTTTTTTTAGCGTGCATAGGTGGCACCCCTTGGTGCTTCTTAACCAACCACCACTCCCCCCCCCCCCCCAACAAAAAAAAAATAAAAGGAAAAAAATTAACAACAACAACAATAAGAATAATAATAACATGTGATTTCTTCTGTAAGGTCCCCCCCCCTTCTTAAAGTTCTTTTTGGCACTCTGTTTTATGACTTCCCAATTTGACGCGAGATGAATAATTAAGCCTTTGCTTGTGATGGGTCTTAAAATATTTGTCTCAGCTACTTCTCCTTTCTCTTAAAATATAGAAGTTTTTACTAACGTTTTAGTTTTCAGGAAGCTGCAAACAATGATAATGGGCGTGCACCTCATTCTGCCTGGAGAAACTATGATGATTTTAATGAGTATTTTTGGTAAGCTCTATGTTTGAAGCTTGGTGTGTCATAAACCGTTCTCTCTTTTGTAATATTTTTTATTTTTTCATTTTTTTCTGTCTCTCTTTCTTTTCAGGTCACTTCATTGCTTTGAAGAACTTCGTTGGCCATGGAACAAAAATTCATCCTTTTTTCTAAAGCCAACTCCAAGGTCAAAGGTTCGCAAATTTCTAACTATAATGTGTAATGGTGCATGGACTACCTGTTACATTATTCTAGATCACCATTCACATGCTTCTTTTTTAATTTATGCTCTTCATCATATTATTGATATTGCCTTTGATGTACTTCGCAAAACCAGTCTTTTCCTATGGATTGCTGGTGCTATACGGTGAAGTGGCAACTTTAGAGTGTTCTAAAAGCTTCCTCTGTAGGAATATATTCTTACTCTGAAAAAGATATTGATCACAATGCTTTCTGCATTAAACTATTGCTTGAAACAAGGAACTTTTGTTCAATTTTTGTATTGTGCTTGAATGATCAAATATGATTTTGCTGACTGTCCTGAGAGTATAAAAAGTTAAAGTTGACACTGCGTTGAGATTATAAACCAATAATATAAATAGTAAAATTTTCCTCTCCAACAGCTGAAGTTTTTAGATGAATGATGGTTAACATTTTAATATGGTACAAGAGCAGTGTTTGGATCTAGTTGTCAGTGAGTGTTTGTCCCTGTTTATTCGTGGCCACTTTATTGTGTATGCTTAAAATTAGTTATTACATATCTGGGCCATCTTTCAAGCCTTATTTATAAATAACAAGGTGCACGCTTTAGTCTGAGATAAATATAAGGAAATATTGAACCTTTGGTGTACCCATTTACACCAAAGGCAGAAAATGTTAAACTCCATAACTGCAGTGCTACTCGCAATGAATATGGAGTGATTCAGTGATTCGAGCTCTTTGGCACATGCAACACTAGAGAAGGCAACCTTGGATGGAGCTCCTGCTGTCCAAACAAATCTTCATTGAGATGATCTCTAAGCACCTGTACCATGAATATCATTTTAAGATTTAGCAGTAAATTTCTCAGTATTACTTCCCATCTAATCCATTTGTTTGAGAAGTTCATCTACCATCTTCAATTTCTGGTGTTCTACCATCTTCAATTTCTGGTCTTGAATCTTTTGAATAAAGTGATGCTACCACACCATCCTCACATCTTAAAATTGTAAATAGCATGCCACTTAATTGTGCTTGTTTATAATAGTAGCATTTGGATCTGGGAAAGCAACAGATAATGGAACATTTTTGCTCTTCATGCAAACCAAAACTTAAATTCTTCTCAACTTCTGTCACGAGCACTGCTGAAGAAACCTTGGCACTCCTCTCTGATTTTCTTCCACAAGTTAACTCATAGGAGTTTCAGACTTCTTTGATGGAGATTCAGTAATTTTATGTTAATATTGTGTTATACTTTTTCGTCATTGTTGTTATTCTTAGGGTTCCCTTGTGGTATATTTGTTTTCATTGTTATTATCTTTTAGCTTTCCTGACCTTCTATGCCTTCATTGTCTTAGAATTTTCTTAAATCTGGTGGAAGTAAACGTCGAGGGAAAACTTCATTTGTTGAGCACCGGACTTTTCTTCACCTTTACCATAGTTTCCACCGTTTGTGGATATTCCTCGTCGTGATGTTTCAGGTTTGCAATTTATCTTCATTGTACTTTGTATTTTTTCTTTCTCTCTCTCTCTTTTTTTTGGGGGGGGGGTGGTTGGAGAATGTTTCCATATTATGTTATGCACATAGTTGTCACTTTAAGGTATGGATGTCGTTTTTGGTTTTTGTTTGTGATTCAATAGGATGTTTCAGTTAGCACGCGAATGGAAACATTTCGGAAACATTTTGAATGAGGTAGTAATATATATATATATATATATAAATGCTTAGAATCATAATTAAAAAATGTCACAGTATATGAATTTTTTTTTTTTTTTAAATTTAAGTTTTATTAAAATAGCATCGAAGAGATGTTAAAATAAGAAAGCAAAAATACAAACCTCCCCCCCTACTCACTGCATATTAGCAATAAATTGTAGAAAGGAACAAAGACCTATCTCTTTACCCTCTTTCACTCAATTGTACAAGCAAGAAACAAATAAACTTTTGGCACGCAAAACAGTCCTATCTACTTAACCAAATGTCCTCCTATTGCGTTCCTTCCAAATCAACTAAAAGGGAGAAAAGGGAACCAAATTCCAAATCTTCTTCGTTCTCCCTCCCAGTGGCTATCTCCACCATGGTAAAAGAAAACTTTTAAAGTTCTCAGGGAAACACATTTGGACTCTAAAACATAAAAGAATTAGATTCCAAAAGTTCAGTGGACCAAACACAATGAACGAAAAAATGGTGAATTGAGTCCTCTCGACGTAGACATAAGGAACATCTATTAACCATAAAGTAGTCCTTAGTTTTTGATAATCTATAATCAAAATCCTCCCCCTCGCAGCACACCAGGAAAAGAAAATGACTCTTGTAGGAACAGAAGTTTTCCGTAATTTCATTCGAGGAAAAACATCCTTCTTCCCTCCCTGTAAGAATAGATAGAAGGACTTCACAGTGAAAGCATTATGCTTTGTTTGCTTCTAAATCAATGCATTAGTTGTGTCATCCACCTGTAAAGAATAAAACAATTCCAACGGTAACCAGAAGCTATCCAATTTCCAATCATTCATATTCCTTCGTAGCTTCATATTTCAAACTCTGTTCGAACCAAAACCTGTGCTATAATCAGTGACTAAAGCATTCTTCTTAGTTGCAATGGCATAAATCTTAGGAAAAACTTCTGAAAGACTGCCAAACTTCAATCAGTTGTTTTTTCAAAGCAAAACCCTGTCTGCCTTTCCCACCTTCCAATATGCAGTTGTCAAATTTAGACCAATTCCTTCTAATACTTTTCCACAAATTGATACCAAAAGAATTGGAACCTTCTGGAGAAAACTAGCCTCCTTTCTTCTCACTATATTTAATCACAATCATCCTTGTCTGAAGGCTAAAATCTTCATGTGCAAATCTCCAAAGCAACTTCCCCATCAAAACTTCATTATGCAACTTCAGTTGCCTGATTCCAACACCACCCTACTGAATAGGCTTGCAAACAACTTTCCAATCCACTAAATTGTACTTGAAGACTCCTTCATTCCTTCCCCAACGAAAATTTCTTTTCAATCGTTCCAATTCCTTTGAGACAAAAACTGGGGCAGAGAAAAGGGAGAAAACAATAGGTGGGAAGACGAACACTCTTAATCAAAGTAATGCTTGCCCCAGTTGATAAATAAGTTAATTTCCACTCTGGCAATCTGTTTCTGCACCTTTCTATAATTGGTTCTCAAATCCGTTTGGACTTAAAATTAGCTCCTAAAGGCATACCCAAGTATAAAATGGGAAGAGAACCAGTTTTACAACCTAATATAGCTACCAGATTATCCAAATCAGAACAAAATCCTACTGGCAGAATCTCAGATTTGCTGAGATTAATTTTCAGACATGTGACAGCCTTGAATCCCTATAAAATACAACATAAGGGGCCTAACTGTAATGGGTCAGAACAACAGAAAATTATAGAATCATCTGCAAATAGAAGATGAGAAATATTGAAATTCTGATTGCTGGTTCCAGCTGAAAAACCTTCAATAAAAGTTGCCTGTTTAGCCGGCTGCATCATTCTACTGAACACCTCCATTACTAAGATAAAGAGAAAAGGTGATAGAGGATCACCTTATCTTAAACCTCGTGATGATGCAAAAAAACCTTCAGGAGAACCATTGGTCAAAATAGAAAAACTAGCAGTTGAAACACACCAGTTTATCCTTTGACACCATCTATCTCCGTAACCCATCCTTCTCAGCATATAAATAAGAAAATTCCACTTAACATGGTCGAAAGCCTTTTCAATGTCCAGTTTGCAAATTATTCCAGATTTTTTGCTGTTTATTTTGGAGTCCAGAACCTCATTGGCAACAGGGAGGGCATCCAAAATTTGTTTTCCACCAACAAAAGCATGCTGACAATCAGAAATTAATCTATCCATTACCTGTTTCAGTCTGCTAGCAAGCAACTTTTGATATTATCTTATAAAATGCTCCCACCAACTGGTAGGCCTGAAGTCTTTAATCTCCACTGCTCCAGCCTTCTTGGGAATTAATGCGATGAAAGTGGAATTCAAACATCGAACAAATCTGCAACTGCTATGAAATTTAGCAAAACTGACATCAAATCTTCCTTAAAAATCCTCCAACAACATTGAAAGAATGCTGTAGTCCAGCCATCTGGGCCAGGGGCCTTATCTCCATTTAGGTCGATAAGAGCTTGATGGACCACAGTTACAATAAAAGGAGATTCAAGACTTGCAGCAGTATGAGAATTGAGTTGTGAGAATTTCATATCATCCACCTGAGGCCTCCAATTTGCTTCTTCCATGAACAGCCTCTTGTAGAGATCCACGATACAATGTTTAATCACCCGTGGGTCATCGGTTAGCTCGCCATTAACCTGTAATTTGTCAATCCAATTTTGCCTTTTATTGGCAGATGCATTTTATGAAAGCACTTTGTATTTCGATCACCTTCTTTTAGCCATTTAATTCTTGATTTTTGTCGCCAACTGATTCCTCCATTTTGATTAAATTGTTTAATTCCATAATCTTGTCTTGTCTCGAAATTCTCCCCTGATATGATAGACTACCACCATCATCCATCGAGTCTAAATACTGAATATCTTTCTCCAGTTGAACTTCTTGTTGTTCAGGTCTTCCAAAAACCTCAATATTTCATTTCTTTAGATCTGATTTGAGGCTTTTCAGTTTTCGCATCAGCCTGTAGTTCATATTCCCATTAAAATTGTAATTATTCCACCATAAAGCAATCATTTCCTTGAAGCCCTATACCTGTAACCACATATTCTCAAATCTAAAAGGTTTGGGACCTCCTTTTATTCCTCCCCCATCCAGCATAAGAGGAAAGTGGTCAGAAACTAACCTAGATAGGGTATTTTGAAGAACTGCGAAATAAATTCTCCCAATCAGAAAATACCAAAAATCTGTCAACCCTTGACTTGTTAATGCTAGTACTCCAGGTATATCTACATCCACCTAGAGGCAAGTCAATGCATTGTAAATCTTCAATGAAATCTGAAAAAATGTTCATCTGCTTTGTTCTCTTTTTGCATTCCCATTTATCCTCAATACTTCTAATCATATTGAAATCACCCCCCAAACACCATGGCAAATTCCACTTAAAAACAGCTGCACCAACTTCTTCTAGAAAATCTCTTTTCAATGATTTATCCACTGGTCCATAAATTTCAATAATACCCCAAGAAATATCCTCATAATCCACAACATGCAGTTTCCTATTGTCCCACATGACAAGAATACCACCCGAGGCCCCTACAGACTCCAGTGCAACCCACTTACACCAGCCACCATGCCAAAGAGACCTAACTATAGAATCGTCAATCAAACAAAGCATTGTTTCCTGCGAACAAACTGCGTCTGGATGCCATATTTTAATAGAAGACTTTATTAATATCCTTTTCTCCTTATCGCAACAGCCCCTAGCTTTCCAACTTAAAATTTTCGGTTTCATTCAAAACACAGAGACAGTGGTTCCCCTCCTCTCCTAGTTCCATTGACAGATTCCTTACCTTCTTTATCATAACTTATTGAACATTGTAAATTCCTCAACACCTCCATTTATAAATCGTCAATCAAACAAAGTATTGAGGATAAATGGGAATGCAAAAAGAGAATAAAGCAGATGAACATTTTTTCAGATTTCATTGAAGATTTACAATGCATTGACGCCTCTAGGTGGATGTAGATATACCTTGTTTGAAGGAAAATAAAAAGAAATATTTCTCCATCTATAAATCCTTTGCCCCTACGCCTCCAGGAATTCTCTATTTTCTATTCACCCAAGTTGAAATACTAGCAACATCAAACTTGGCTGCTCTTGGGCCTCCTAATCTTCCAACTTGGCATTGATTCAGGAGCATACTGTTCTCAACAGCATCTTTGTAATTAACAATGACATGCTGATCATTATAAATACTGTGACTATCTGAAAACTGCCATCCTGGGAGAGCAGTTGCCTTAAGATATGACTTGGACTCCTTTGAACCTCTGACTGCTCCTTTATGAGGAGAAGCAATCTGCTTCCTAGGAAAATCTTGTTTGATGAGAAAAGAAACACTTCCACCAGGAATAAAAACACTAAGGGTATGGATTAAAAAATTCCAGCCTGAACCAGATGACTATTCTGGGATCCTAACTTGTATTCTCCCAAAAAGTGCAAACAAACACAATTCTAGCTTCCTACCAATACCATCTTTTATGATCGAACAAAAAGTGATCTGGCTCTTCCTCTAAAACATCCTAATTATTGATAACCTTCGTTGTTCCTATGCTGTTTCATTCATAACTGATGAATTCTTCCTCATAAATAAATAGAATACGAACATAACCTCTTTCTCGTTCAATGATTCTAAAGCCCCCTTTGATCTTGTAATCTTCTTGTATCTTGATTGTAACATCATGAGCTTGAAAAGATTTCGTGATTATTCTATCATGTTTGAAAGAACGATTATTTTGAAAATTGCTATAATGGTGCAAGAGAGCATTTTCAAGAGAGGCAAGACTTCAAGAGAGGCAAGACTTCAGTATATGAAAAGTTAATAGTAAGTTGATTAACTAACGTACTATTTTGACATATTATTTCGTATTATGGTGTATGTTACCATATTTTGATGGAAAGGCTATAATCATTATCCTATTAGTGTTTGTTTTGTACTTTTAGGAAAGCGAAACTTTTTGAATGGTTTGTGGAAAAGAAACATATTTTGTTCCTTGGTTTTTTTGTTATTAATTTCATTTATTTTCCTTTTTTTTCCCAACTCTCACAAACAGTTTGTTCCTTTCCCGTTTATATTCTGCACCTTAACCTACGTTGCTTCCATTCATTAACATTCTTTTCATGCCCGTTCCCCTTGTTATTTCTTTCTTGTAACTGTATCCTTCTGTTCACTTCTAATATGTTGCGCTGTCAAATTTAGAGCTGTAACATTCTGGTGTTGGTTAGTGCTTGTCTTTTGAATTGGTTGGCGGTGTTTGTCATAGGGGTTCCTTTCCCTTTTGAGAATGTGAAAAATTTTCACCCTGTTCTTGCATTGAAATTCTCAAGTGGTTTGTCCTTCCATATATTCTTGGTTAATTTTTATCTCTGCTAGTATTTGATTAAATTTGTCATGCATTTTGAACTATTGATTTGTTTATGCTGCTGCAGGGATTAACCATTTTTGCATTCAATAACGAAACAGTTAACTCAAAGACCATTCGAGAGGTTCTTAGTGTTGGTCCAACATTTGTTGTGATGAAGTTTTTGGAGAGTAAGTTTCTCCGTTTTAAAGTTCTGTGTGAGGATCCTTCCCCTTATGAGCGCGCGTGCGCGCATACGCACACACTCACACACACAAAAAATAATTAAATAAAAAAAATTGAATTTTGAAATATTCACTTAAATTTTAAGGGAATTGCATTTTAACCCCTTGGGGTTAGACCCAAATTTACTTTCCCCGCTCACATTTTCAAATGCAACACTTAAACGCCCTTGTAATTATGATAATTATGACTAAAACCTGACTGTTGGTTCTTTATGTCAAATTTAACAACCCACACACATATTTATTTTAAAACTTACTATAATCAACTAAACCACCCTTTATGCTATGTATTTTTTTTTTCTACTGGTTCCTCTTTATTATTTTCTCATCCCTCCTTTACTACAAAATAGGAAAGAAAACATAGAATCTTTGAAGCCATGAGCGTCATTTTTTAATTGGTTATATTGTGTTTTAAAACAAAAACCGGTGTGAATCTCAAAATCCGTTAATTTTGTCTGGAAAAATAATTGCAACAATTATGTAGTAATTATGAGGTGGCTAATTGTTGCATTTATACATAAAGGGAGTTAAAACGAATTAGAGTCTAACCCAAGGGGTCAAAATGTAATTATCCCTCTTTTTTAAGATATTTTGACCGAGGACTCTAGAAATGACTGTATTTGTGCAATTATTCTATTTTCTGCTATTATGTTCTCTTTTAATTGCTCATTTCATTGATCTGCAATACAGGTGTTCTGGACATTGTCATGATGTTTGGTGCATATTCAACATCACGACGATTAGCTGTGTCACGAATTTTCCTCCGATTCCTTTTGTTTACTGTTGCTTCGGTTTTCTTATGTTTCCTTTATGTGTATGTTTCTTGGTTCTATTCTTGATGCTTCATTGATGATTTTATTTTTTGTTAGAAGCCATTGTTTTGTCTAATCAAACTAACCCTTTTATTTGCTTGTTTATTCTTAAATTACAGGAAAGCTCTCCAAGATCAGAGTAATTCAAATGCGGATTCTGTTGTCTTCAAAATTTATGTAATTGTGCTTGGCATCTATGCTGCTGTTCAAATCTTTATTAGTTTCCTATTGCGAATACCTGCCTTCCACCGTTTGGGTAATCGATGCGAGCGTTGGTCTCTAGTTCGTTTTGTCAAGTGGATGCACCAGGTTGATTGCTTTCCCAACATGCTTCACATGTTTGGATTTTTTGTTTCTCGATTTGTTTAAATGTTCCCTAATTTTTATTTATTTATCTGTCTGGTTTTTATGTTTTCTTTACTCCATATTCAGGAGCATTACTATGTTGGCCGTGGCATGTACGAGAGGACATCTGATTATCTCAAGTAGTTCCTTTATCTTTATCATTACATTCACGGATCTTATGGTGTATTAAGGAGTTCTTTAATGAATATTGAAACTTGCTTTATATTGTATTATTTTTTTTTCTCTCGTTTGCGTTATTTTCTGTGTTTGATATTTTATACTTGGGGAAAAGAATAGATTTCCTTTTTTGTCGAAGCACATAAATAAAAAATGCCCATTGTAGAAACGAACACCGAAAAATTGGATGAGGCAATGGCTTGGTAAGAAGATCGATAATTGAGAAGTCGATTGAATAAAGGGCTGCTCAACTCCTTGTGAAGTAACAAATCATGAATGAAATGAAAATGAACCTCAATATGCGTGGTACCTAGTGTTATCCCAGGTGACCAAATTAGCTTCCTATAAAAGAGAAATAACCGGTGATAGAGTGGTGATCAGTACGACTCCCAATCTGATTAGCATCGCTATCACTTCAGTTAGGAGGAAGAATGACATAGGAGGCCACAACTATGAGATTACTGTAGAATTTGAAACAATCTTAGTGCGAAAGATGTGGAGTATGTTAACTTGACTAATCACCCACATTCCTTTAAAATAGGTAATATATAGACTAGTGATGTAAGGAAGGTCAGCTTGACTCTGACTGGACTTGAAAATTGCCTTGCCCAATTAAGTTGTATGGATAGATCAATCCCTTAAGTTTCAGGTCTGTGCTTGGAGCACCCCTCCTCGACTCGGTGACCTAACCCAATTGACCTGTCCCCTTACGCTCACCCTTCCCCCCAAATCTCCCAAATTTCATTTGAATAATTTCAATTTTTTTATTTCCTTGGCTCCCGTTCGATTGGACCTGAAAATTGCCTTGTCCAGTTAAATTGTATGGACCGATCAATCCCGTAAGTTTTAGGTCTATGCTTGGGGCACCCCACCTCAACTTGGTGACCTAACTCAATTGACTCGCCCTTCCCTCCCAAATCTTCCAAATTTTATTTGAATAATTTCAATCTTTTTTTATTTCCTTGGCCCCTCCCCACCTCTCCTCTCCCCCCACTCCCTTTATGTGTGTGTGTGTGTGTGTGTCCTTTTTTCCTTGCCAGCAGCCTCTTTGATTTTCTCTCTTTCATTGTCAAAAAATTGTTTTCTTTCTTAATGAAATTTGTTCATTATTTTTGTTTATAAAGGTCCTTTCATTTATAATTGTATATATTGTTTTAGAAATTTTTTTTTTTCAATCAGAATTTGGAATTACAAAGTTAAATATAATTGGAATTATTATATATATATATTTAAGAACAATTGGACGATTATCTTATTTTAATTTAAATTTATATATATTTTATTTTACATAATTTGTTAATGATATTTGAAAAAATAGTACTTGACTTGACTCAGTTAGCCACGGGCTAAAGAGGGTTAGGGTTAAGAAGAGGTAGGCAACTAGGACCCCGAGTCCAATTAGGGTTGGTTTGACCTAAGTTACATGCCAGATTCGGATGAGTGACGGTACAATAGATGAGAATACTTACCATCCAAATTGGTGGTGGAATCTATGTGTGTTTGTAGGAGGGACACCTAAGAGACTAGTTTTAGATAGCATATTGAATATATACTTACGTGACAAATGGATATGCCTTATGAGAATGATACAGTATAGAATTAAAAGCAGTATTCTAGAAAGAAAAAGTAAAGTCTAGATGCATAAATAAGTCACAATCTATAAATCATGGATAAGGATACGGGAGCGGTTATTGATACGGATATGGGATACGGCAATTTTTAAAAAAATGAGAATACGGGTACCGTGAAAATACGACCAAAAAAGTATATATATATATATAATATTTAAAATATTTTGGAAGATAACATCTGTATACTAACAAACATTATATAAATAGCAATTATATAGCATGAAAAATTCCATTCAATCCATAAATTAACATCATTTATACTCAAAACAACCAACATCACTCATACACAAAGCACAAATATAAAAAAAGTATCGAAATACGGATATAAATTATTTTTGTTCTTTGTGCGTCTTAGTTATAACAAAATAGAAAAATAAGTATTAAGTTATATTTTAATTAATTACTGTTTGACCCTGATTAAAATTTATCATTTCAATTTTACTCCTGAAAAAAGTTTGAAGTATTACATTTAGACCCTCGCCATATCCCAAAAGTATCCTTCCTGTCTCCTACATGTATCTCAGCCGTATCCTATACAAAATTTAAAATAAAAAATTAGGATAAGCCACATGGCGTATCCGATACGTATTCGATCGTATCCAAGCCGTATTCATATCCCCCGAGTATGCGATACGAGTGCGGCACCTAATTTGAGGTATCCGTGCTTCATGGGTCACAATAAATGTCTTGGTCTAGGTTCATAGTTCTTTGGAAATCAAAACAGTTGTCTTCACGAGTCATGATAAATGTCTTGGTCCAAGGTCATAGTTCCTTGGGAATAAGAGCCGTTGTCTTTATCATTTACCTTTTTTTTTTTTTTGGCTTTTGTTCTTCTCCTTTCTTCTATTAAAGGGGATTGCTATGTATTAGTTTTGATCATTAATGAAATTTGAAATAAACTGTTTTCCAAATTTCATTTTTCTGGTGGATTCCAGTATCTAAGAAATTATCGTGTATAGTTTCTTCTTTCGATTCTTTCATTGTGTCGATTGGTATTAGAGCAAGGATTTGCCTGGCAAGATGTCTGTTAATATAGGTGAAGGAAGCAGGTTCATTGAAATGTTCAATAATTAACGGCTGATGTTGATGAACTAAAATATAATGTTGCGGACATTTGACAACTTCTTGCTGATTTGGTAGTCAACAATAGTCAAAGGCGAGTTGGTGATGGCAAATTTGCTTGTGATCCCCATGGTCATTACAGTAATCTAAACCAAACCAAACTAAGCCTTTTCCCACTAGGTGGGGTCGGCTATATGGATTTGACGATGCCAATCAAATCTGTTTTGGGCCATGTCCTCCGTTAAATCCATAGAGACAAAGTCACGTCTAATTGTTTCTTTCGAACTTCTCTTAGGTCTCCCTTTCCCTCTCCTACTCCTGGCAATCTTCATACTTTCGCATCTTTTAACCGGTGCCTCCATTGGATGTCTTCTAATATGGCCGAACCATCTTAAACGATTTTTTCTCATTTTATCTTCAATTGATGCTATTCCTACTTTGTCCCTAATTTCCTCGTTTCTAATCCTATCTTTCATTGTGATCCCACACATCCATCTTACCATGCTCATCTCCGCAATTACCATCTTTTGAATATGATTATGCTGTATTGCCAACACTCGGATCCATACAATAACGTAGGTCTTACTGCCACCTTATAATACCTTCCTTTCACTTGGAAGGGGACTTTTCGAACACACAAGACCCCTGAAGCAGTCCTCCATTTGGTCCACGCGGCCTGAATTCTATGCCTTACATCAGTATCAATCCCTCCATCCTGTTGTACCGTAGATTCAACGTACCTAAAGTTTTCTTTCTCTATGCCTAAACTTATTTCTATATCTCCAGTTGTCTTACTTTGATTAAACTTGCATTTCATATATTCCGTTTTATATCTACTTAGCCTAAACCCTTTTGTTTCTAACGTTTCCCGCCACAGTTCTAACTTAGTATTCATACCTTTCGTCTCATCTATTAAGACAATGTCATCTGCAAATAGCATACGCCACGGTACCTCATCCTGAATATACCATGTAAATCTCATCCATAACTAAGGCAAACAAGTACGGGCTAATGCTGAACCTTGGTGTAAACCAATCCTGATAGGGAATTTCTTTGTCTCTCCTCTAGTTGTGCGTATAGATGTCACGGCTCTATCATACATGTCTTTTAATGCCTCAATATATGCGACACACATTCTTTTTTTTCCATTACTCTCCATTGAATCTTCCTAGGAACTCGGTCATATGGCTTCTCCAAATCAATAAACACCATGTGTAAATTTTTTTGACTTTCTCTATATTGTTCCATTAACCTCCTCAGGAGAGAGAGAGCCTCCATGGTTGATCTCCTAGGTATGAAATCAAATTGATTCTCGGAAACGTTTGTTGTCCTTCTTAGTAGTCTCTCAATAACTCTCTCCCATAATTTCATCGTATGGCTCATCAATTTAATCCCGCGGTAGTTCGCACAGTTCTGAATATCTCCTTTGTTCTTGTATATGGGTATAAGGATACTTTTCTTTCATGCATCAAGCATCTTCTTGCTCTTTAGCACTACATTAAAAAGCTTTGTCAACCAACTTATGAGTTCTTCCGGTTGAACTACAATAAGACTATGGGAAAGAGAAGCGTTCCTACCGAACAACATCCTCCCCCAGGCACCTCCAAATCTCAACAGGGATATTTTCTGGTCCAATCGTTTTTCCATTCTTCATCTTTTTCAGTGCTTCTTTTACTTCCTCCCTACTGATTCTCCTACAGAACATATGATTCGCTTCTTCTCTAGAAGTGGTGAGCGACCCCAATTGTATGTTATCACAACTGTTTTCGTTAAATAACTTATAGAAATAGCTCTTCCAACGTTCCTTTATCTCCTCTTCCTTTACTAATACCTTTTCATCCTCATCCTTAATGCATTTAACTTGGTTTAAGTCTTTGGT
>QLOD02000009.1:16312419-16337833 GCA_003260245.2 Sideroxylon spinosum
ACCGAAACCGAATTATATCAATCGGTTCCGGTTTTGAAAATTTTCAAACCGAAAATCTGGTTCGGTTCTAAAAATAGCCCAAAACCGGACCGTATCACCCCTACCTACATTAGTAAAATCAAGCCTTGCAAACTAGTATAAGACCGTAATTGGCCCCTCTATTTTTTGCTAATTGGTTTTGAGTCGGATGCTTCAACAATACAAAGGCTTACATTAAATTAGTTGACATGATTTGTTACTTAGTATGTTAAGTTATATTTTGAGGTGTTTTACCATGTTTTGATTAGGCCATCCCCTTCAGCTTCTCTTAAAAAATTCCTAAATTTAGATATTATCTACATAATATTTTTTTTGCATCTTCATCTCTATATTCTCTTTACAATTGAGCATGCTATAATGCCTTTCTACATTTGGAGAGCCACTATAGAGATTCTCCAAAGTAGAGAGGATGTGGAGAGGCTGATGTGGGTATGTTTCATTATTTGTCTCTTTTTGCTAGTGAAGTGAATGAGAAGTTGATATGGATGACCTAAAAATTATTGTCCCATTTGTGTTCCATTTCCATCTCTCAAGAATCGAAAAAGTTTTGATGTTTCATGAAAAGTAAATGATATTTTGTTCTATAAAAATGCGATGAAATATATATGTGGACAATTAAAGAGTTGCTCTCTGGTCATTCTTTTCATTAACACAAGTTGTTGCATGGTCGAATGAATTTGTTGCAGATAACCACAATGCTTTGACGATTGCTAGCTTGTGGGCACCAGTGCTTACTGTAAGTAGGCATTACAATTATTCCCGACTTATCTATTTCTGTTTGTAGGTTCAGCTTCTGTACTTTATGTTAATTTAGGATACATGCTATTATTTTGGAATGCCTTCTTTTGATTGCTATACCAGATAACCTCTATTGGAGGTTTTGCCTTTAGCAACCAGCAACTCTAAATCCACGGAAGCAAATTTGTGTGTTTGGTAACATGATTACTTTCTAATTATCGCTGAAGATATCTGCTTGCACGTCCTCCAGAATCATGTCTACTGTGTCTCGACTGAAATTTGAGATTGTTGTAAATGTGTGCCTGGTTATTGCAGCTTCTTCTTCTTCTTCTTCTTCTTCGTCCTCGTTTCAATTTTTTTATTGTACTTTTATTTTTCCTTTCTCTTTCTTTCTGTTGGTTTTTGTTCACATAATCTTTCATTTATGCCTGATGGTAGCATAATTGGTGGTTTGTAGTAGGCTTTCAAATCATGCTTCTTTTACCTGTATCACTCAAAATAGTGGCTCACGTGATTGATTTTTCGGAATAGTTACTAAGCACGGAGAGCTAGTGCTGAGTTATGGGAGGCTGAAATAAAGTGCCTTTTGATTGATACATATAGCTCTTTTAAATTGTAGAAAGGATAAATAGTTCCCAAAAAACAAAGGATACTTAATTGCCTACTATTATATGAAATTTAATTAACTAACATTTATATAAATTTTTTTTAAAAGTTTATTTTTCTCTTGTTTGTATGGTTAGGTTAATTTGGGAAGAGAAGTTGAGTTAGGTTCTTATATGCATTTTCTGGATTCTTTGATTTGGACAGTGGGGTAGTTTTATTGAGATTGTATTGTTTATTGCATCTCCTTGATGCCTATTCCTTTTATTTCCAATAAATTTTAATTTATCTTTTTCCCCAAAAAAAAAAAAAAAACATTTATATAAATTTTGAATTAACTAATTTTGTCATTTAATAGTTAACAAAATATGATTTAGTCATTTAATATAACGTGCAATGCCATATCCCATATTCTTTATGCCATTGCAAACAAACGTGAGATATCAATATTTTTGTATCACACCATATCTTAGGACACCGTCTCCTAGGATACCATCTTGTGGACAGCAACTTCCCACATTATCTCGTTCCTCCAACTAACAGTAACCTTATTGTTTAACAGGATTGGTAAGGTTAAAGGAACAAATTACACACAATACTGAATTTAGAATATTTTTAACAAAGTGCACTTAGATGTGAATTTTGATAAATAAAGAAGGAACTGGTAATGCATGCTGTTTTTTGTTGGACTTGTTGAATGTTCAAGTGAAGCTTGTCTTTGACTTTCTGCATACTTATTGTGTTGAATACAAGATCTTTAGCACATTGGTTTTGGCTAGAAATATATGGTGTACTAGATGCAATCTTAAATTTCTTTACATGTGATGTTCTTCGCTGTTTTCTTGTTGTTTTTTATGCAGATTTATCTCCTCGATATATATATCTTTTACACTATCATTTCTGCTTTGTGGGGTTTCTTGCTTGGAGCGAGGGACCGTCTTGGGGAGGTAAGTCACTTTCATGGAATCTTGTAGAACTCTGATTGATGATGTCTAGGGTTTCTAGTATGCCTCTTTTTCAGTGTAGTATTGTCATTTGTGAGAAGAAGATTTTTTCTTTTACAGTTGAACAATTATAGCTTGTAATTTGTCATTTTGCTTTGTGAAACTCTTAAAATTTCCCAGCTCCTATTTTGTCTTTCCGACTTGCTTTAGTTTTTCATTAGTTGTTTATGATCTTCAGATTAGATCCTTGGGGGCTGTCCACAAGCTATTTGAGAAGTTCCCTGAGGCTTTTATGGACACACTTCATGTTTCTCTTCCTAATAGGTATGTCCACCCCCTCCCCCCGGGAGCCCCACTAGGCTGTTACAAATGGTCTGTAAAATCCAGTTGTTTTCTGGCTGTATATGAATAACTACTACTTTTTTTGCAGGACTCAACATCACTCTAATGGTCAGGTATTTTCTTTTATTTTTTTGTTTAATTATGTTTTGTTGGAAAACATAACCATTGATAGAAATGAATAGGGGAATATGATTCATGTAGTTGACCCAACTAGTTTGGGACTAAGTAACCATATTAAATTTCACCTATAAACTAGTAATACATTAGTTGCTATTAATACGATTGCAAGTACGTTCCGAGTCTTAAAATTTTGAGAATGGGCTCAACCATGTACTTTAAGCCATACAACATTTCCTTTTTTGTGCGACCCCAGCTCAACAAAGCGAACAAGAAGAAACAGGGGTGCAAATATACAAATATTAGGACTTAAATTAACGATCTCTAGAAATCAGAGCACTTTAAGTTACCAACTTTTCCATACGTTTGCACCACTTAGAAATGTTCCCAACAATTTATGTCAAACTGCTAATAGAGCTTGTTTCATGATATGACCTTCCCTCTTGTATCATCAAACCGTCACCTATTGATACAACTCCAACATTATTTGATTCCAAATTTATCTCTTAAACTTGGATTCCTCAAGCTTACTATTGAAATTATCTAATTTGACTTTGTTCTTCTGGCTGCTAGAAGAATGTTAACCTTGATTTGTTTGACATTTATTTTTGATTTATATTTTGGACACCAACAGATTAAGGCTTTGAGATAGAAACAGGACTACATTTGGAAAGTTCAAATTCTTGAACTACACTTTCAATATAGTTGGAAATTCAAATTCTTGAATTACACTTTGATATGACTACTAAAAAGAGCAAATGCAATTTCTCCAAAGTAATCTCCCCTAACATTAGGGGAACCACTTAAGATTCATAAGAATTCAACATGTATAGTTGAGCCAAGTTATTTAATTTTAGTTTTTTATCAGTACCCTTGCTATGTTGAATTAGTGCTTCTTATAAGTTAGCCTTCATCCCATTGCATTATTGTTGTAATAATGTTTTATTATTATTAAGAGAGACGAAAACCCTGATCTTATTGCTTCAATCGCGAACTGATGGAATGACTACACAAAACATTGGAATCTAGTTTTCAAGTTGTTTTATGTAATGGGTTTTGATGATGTGGTGGGGGCCAAATTTCTTGGGTTAGGGTTATGTTCAATTGTTTGGATTGGTATGCTTGGTCTTGGTGTTGCAATATGGGTTGTTTAGGTATTGTTTGTACTAAACTAATAAGGGCAACCTAGTGCAAGAGATTCCCAAGGTCCGGGGAGGGATAATGTAGTCTTACCTTGAGTAACTGGAGGGACTATTTTTGAGTATTGAATCCTTGACATGTAGGTCACAAAGGAGCAACCTAACCATTCCCCCTAGGCTCATCCTAAATTGTTTATATTAAATTTTGAATTGTATTTTGACATTTTGTGGAAGGAGTGAATGATTGACCTAAAAGAAAGGGCTGGCCTACCATATTGTTAATCAACTTAATTGGATGAAGAGTTTAGATTAATAATTAGAAGTTCCTAGATGTCTCCTATTGTGACCTTATAAGGTTATCTTATGAAGCCAGATAAGGTCAAAGGGAAGCCTCTGATGAATTGTCCAAGTAAAACACAGACAAGGCGAATATATATACATATGTATTTACTTATGCATATTGCCTTCTTTTTTGTTACCTCCCTTCTTTAAAAAGATCTTGTGCTTGGACTATATTCTTGTCCCATCCTTTTGTTGGCCCTTGATGCATGTTCGATTCATTTTTGACTCATGTTTTCTCATGAGGGGAAAAAAACCTTTAACTGCTTATGTCATATCATGGTGCATTTTTGACAAGTGTGACAGACAACCAATTTCGGCAATTGTGTCAATGCTTCCTCTGTGCATGCATGACTGTTGTGCCTTGTCTTTCTATTTTCCTTGAGATAATGTTTCAACAATTATGTTAAATATTTGAGAAACATACATCGCTCTCTAATTCAAGGTTTTGGAGAAAAACAAGGCAGATGCTGCTCGATTTGCTCCCTTTTGGAATGAGATTGTAAAGAATCTACGTGAAGAGGATTACATTACTGATTTGTGAGTTTTGCTAGTTCCTTATGTTGTGCTGTTTTGGATTCGTTTTGTAATTTTAGAAGTTTATTGGGATTTTTTTATCTTCCGTTACTTCTTTTGTTTGATTTGTAAAGAAACAAAGAATTGAATGAAATTGTTTTAACACCTAGGGGTTGTTTCAAGATATATTTTTACGCCCATAGGGTATGTAAACTATTAGGAAATGATTACAATCCATTACAAGAAAGGAAAGTAAAATAAAATCAATCCATTCTATTTCTATTCCTGGTTAGAGTATATTTTCAAAATATATATCACATATCTAACACTCCCTCAAGCTGGAGCATATATTATGCGTTTCAAGCTTGTTGCGTCATTTATGATGATAATGTTATCTACGTATACTACGACCTGTATTTTTCCTTGGTTAGAGTGGCGAAAGACGGCAAAGTGATCCACGACACGTCGAGTCAAGCCAAACTCCATTGTTTTAGTGCTAAATTTGCCAATCCATGTACGAGGACACTGTTTCAGATCATATAATGATTTATTGAGCTTGCAACTACCTCCCTCTCCTTGGAGCAACAAATTCTAGATGTTGCTTTCTATAGACCTTCTATGTATCACTATGTAAGAAGACATTCTTGATATCAAGTTGGTAAAGCGGCTGGTGCGAGATGCCACCCAGAGCAATGGGAAGCTGAATAGAACATAGTCATACGAGTCGATGCCACCATTGACGCCCAACAACTTATTTACTTGGAGGGAGATGCACCAAGTCGAAAATATCATTGGCTTGAATGGAAGAAATTTCTTCTTTGTAGCATTATATGCTAGAGAGATAAGGCTACATGCATAGAGTTAAGAAAAGATATAGAAGATAAGTAGGAAACAAGTGCATGACATTAAGGAGAGAAGGAATGAGAGGAGACAAAATTTGAAATGTCATGGGAGGTATTAGAATGTTTAACTTTTTAAAGAGCAATAAACATATCTAAAACAGTTTTTGTTGACGCAGGAGAAGGCAGTGGAGTGATTAAAGTTCCTAAACGTGCAACTACCAGAGATCTTTTGTAAAATTGTAAATTCGAACAAGGAAGGCTGTTGTAAGGTGAGGGAGGGCAACCACGAGTCAGTGGTAGGGTTGGAATAATCGGTAAAAGGTTACACTCAGAGCTTGATACTTAGAGGAGAATGGAGTGGACTCAAAAAATAAGACACCAACATAGACAATATATTGATTAAGGGAGGATTTGTCACATCTATACCCTTTTGTAATTTAGAATACCTTCAAAAAGACACTTGTGAGCTTCAGGGTCTAGTTTATCAATCCATTGTCAAGTTGGTAAACAAATGCAACTTGCTTAAATATACAAGGTGAGACTTGCAAAAAAGGGGGTTCTATGGGAAATAAGTTGGAGTGAGGGGACTAACCATGCAAAGGAGAAGAGGGCATTCTATTAATTAAATAACATATAGTGAGGACAACATTACCCCGGTAGGTTTTAAGAGCATTCATTTTGAATAACAAGCAGCGTGTTGTCTTAATAATATGTATATTCTCTCTCTAAGCAACCACATTTTGTTGTGGAGTGAGAACAAGCTCATTAGTGATGCATACCAAAGGGAGCCATTAAATCATTGAAAGGTTCTGAAAAATATTCCTTGGGATTATCACTACGTAGAATTTTTATACAGACACCAAATTAAGTTTGAAGTTTAGTATAAGAAAGGTTCAAAGGATAGAAAATAACTAAGAATGATTTTTCATTAAATAATTCTAAGTAGTTCTTGAGAAATAATCTTCAAACCTGACAAAGTACTAAAACAAAATTTTGAAATTATACGACTTGGACCACAAATATCAGAATGGATCAACAGAAAAGGACTCAAAACTCAAAGACAAACTTGAGGGGAAAAGGAAGCACGATGATTGTTTACCAACCAAGACGATTCGCATTCTAACGATTGCAAACAATGCAAACCAAGAAAAATAGACTTTAATCTTACAATAGATGGATTACTAAGGCAGCAATGAATTCTCAATGATTGAAGCAATGATAGATCTAGGTGTAGAGGGCTGTGCCAATGGTGTGTCAAGGTATCATACTTCTTTAGCTTCATGTCATCCACCAATCTTCTTCTCTGTATTTGTATCCTAAATAATGATCGGGTCAGTGAAGAAAATTATGAAACAATTTAGTTGCTTAGTCAATTCGCTAATAGACATGAGATTATAAAAAAGAGGGAATAGATACGACACAAGAGGAAGGTTGAGAAGAAAAAAAGAGAAATTGTACTAATGCTTATAATTGGATTGCTAGCACCATTGGTTGTGGTTGTAGTTGCAGGAGGAATTTTGGGGAAGGGTATTGAATGTTAGGAAACAAATTGGGTGTGCAAACATATGGTTTGAAGCACGAGAATCAAGAATCCAAGGTGTTGGAGGTAAATTGGATAGACTAGCAATGGGATTACTTCGGTGTGTAAGAGAAACTGTAGGGAGAGATGCCTGATGAGCTGTTTGATATTAATGGAATTTATTCCACTCCCAAGGTAGTCACATGCGGAGAGTTTGCTAGGAGGCATTTAAGTTGGAGCGAGACTATTAGTTGTAGCAGTAAATTGCATCTGAGGAGGTTTGCCATATAGTTTTTAACATTATTTGTGAAGATGTCCATTTTTCCACAAAGTGTACACTTTGACCAAGTTCCTTTGCCCTAACTGTTGCAATCTCCTCTATACACTTTGACCAGGTTCCTTTGCCCTAACTGTTGCAATCTCCTCTATGATTATCTTGAGTGGCATGCCCATAAATACCTCCAATCCGACTAGTAAGGGCAAACCATGTAGACTCGAATTCAACTGGAGAAGGATTATGGTAAACAACAATTAGGGCATGAGACGGGAGAGAAGCCCCACCAAGGATTTGTGCCTTGACTTATTTCAAACTCTGGATCAAGACCAACAAAAAACTAAAGTACAACCATGTGCTTTTGTTGCCCCTGCATTTCATTGAGAACAGTTGATAGTGGTTGAAAAGAGTTAAATTCTTCATATATCTTCAGGGCCTCAAAATACTGTGTTTTTGTTTACTGTTGAAACATGAAGAAATCACTCTAGGCATTATAAATACAACTAATGTCGTTGAAGTATAATAAACTAATGTAATCCCAAATCTCCTTTCATGTGTCTAGATGAGTTCACATATTTGCAACCTTGGCTTCTATAGAATTACATACAAGGCCCAAAACATTTTCATTATGTTGAATTCTGATGTCATGGGAAGGTTTGGGAAGATGCTGAAGCAGAATTGGTGAGATGTCTCTATTTGCCAAGTCCAGTCTGGAAACTTGACGGCCTTGGATCACTAGAGATAGGTTTTCCTATCTAACTTTCATAGTTAAATGGTTGCGCCAACTAGAGGACTTTGATCCGTGGGCGTTGGCGACACTATTGGACTTAGAGGACACTGAAAGATATTCCTATAGTAAGAATAAGGAATCTGGAATGGTATAATCTTGACAGGAATAGGATATCCTTTCCTAAAAAAAATTTATTTAATCTAGGCTAACTAATCTCACTTGAAGCTGGAATCAAAGGGTATTTGATGATAGCATGAACCGACTTCATTGTTTTCTATTAGGCAACATCTGAAAGCTTTGCAAGGTCTAACAAAGAGAAGTTGTGCTAAGTCTGAGTGTGGAACAATGTTGGTTGGCAAGGTCTAAATAACAGGTTTCAAAGATTGACTAAGGATATCTCACTAAGGAGTCAATGTCGACAATGATGGAGTTCACTCTAAGTAGATTCAAGTAACAAGCGACGACGATCGATTGGGGAGATCTCACTATGGAGTCAATGTCGACGATAATGGGAGTTTGCACTGGGGAGATCTCACTATGGAGTCAATGTCGACGAAAATGGAAGTTTGCACTGGGGAGATCTCACTACGGGTCAATGTTGACGACAATGGGAGTTTGCACCTAGTTAGGGTATATATTCATAATATAAATATCACACATCTAACAATTCCTCTTAAACTGGAGTGTATATGATATACGTTCTAAACTTTTTACAAATATATTTGACTCTTAATACTTCCCCTCAAGAAGTGTGTCATATGCACCAAGCTTGTTATAAATATACTTGACTCTAGTTCGTCCAAGGCCTTGGTGATCAAATCAGCGAGATTTTATTAGGCTTGGCATGTCCATTTGTGATAAGAAAGAAAAGGAAAATAAAATAAAATCATTCTATTTTTTCATCTTCTTAGTCAGCTTATATATTCCTAATATGGATATTGCATATCTAACATGATTTAATTCTTCTTGAAGGGAAACGGAATTGCTTCGGATGCCTAAGAATACTTGGGATGTGCCCATGGTTCAGTGGCCCCTTTTCCTTCTCGCTAGTAAGGTAACACAATTGTATCAATTTTTTTGTTCATACTATTGTTTTACTCTTGAAATGCTATTCTGTAAAATTTATTAAACTTGGTTTTTTGAACTGGTTCTGCTAATTGTTGTAGATAATTCTTGCTAAAGATATTGTGCTAGAGAGTAGAGATTCACAAGAAGAATTATGGGATCGAATCTCGAGGGATGACTACATGAAATATGCCGTAGAGGAATGCTATTGCACTCTCAGGATTATCCTGACAGCTATCTTAGATGATGAAGGAAGGATGTGGTAAATATATGGCTAAACATTTTCTATTCTTTTTGTAGGTTAGACTCTTTTGCCGTATGATAAATTTTCGAGCTGTAATGTAAGCTTCTCTTATCGAACTGTTTTATAATGTCAGGGTTGGAAGGATATATGAAGACATTCACTCAAGTATAGTGAACAGGAGTATTCACGTGGACTTTCAGCTGAATAAGCTACCACTTGTTATTACGCGAGTGACTGCTGTTATGGGAATACTGGTTTGTATTGACTGATTATAATATTACATGCCTAATGGATACAAGAAGTGAAATTGTTAGGTAGAATAATTTTGAGGACAATACGAAGAATAATCAAATATATAGAACTATTTAGATGTATAAATTGAAATATATCCAAAATGTAAGCCCCAATTTATTTGTTTCTTAATTTTTCTCCAATAGGTTGTTTTGATAAGGAAAGAAATGAAGATATTTCGAAGATGTTTCAAAAATATTTTGGAAGAGGCACATGTAAAAATGCATTGAAATGTTTGGAAGTGTAATTATGGAAATAAAAATTTTGCAAGTATATGAAAACTTAATTTTAAATTAATTAATCCTTTTATTATTTTTGGGGTATTATGCTCTATTTTTATGTGTTTTAATACAAACATTATAATCATCATTCTGTTAATGTTGTATTTTGGCCACTTAAGAAACAGAAACATTTCTACAATTTTGACGAATGGAATGATATTTTGTTCCTTGTATAAATGTATGAAAGACATGGAGTACATATTCATAAATAAAGATTGTAAGGTAATATTGAGTGAGTGTTTAGCTACACGATATTGATTACTCGTGCTAGATGTTTGTATTAAAAATTGAAAAGACAGAACTCGGAAATACACTTTCAAGAACTAAGTGGTCGAACTTGAAATGAGAAAAGCAAGTGCCTTCTAAGGATAAATGGTCACGGAAGGAATTTAGAATTTAGATGATGCGTGAATATTATGTGGAATGTTAAATGACTAAGATGTGTTAAAGGTGTGATGGTAGGTATTTTAGGTGTGTAATGGAAAAGAACCATATTCAAAGGAGATTTGGTGGTAGAATGAGGGCAGTATAGCTAGTAATTTTGGCTAAGAAAGAGTATTCTTGGAATTTGTGTACGATGAGGGAACATATGAAATATAAAAGTTGGCTAAAAACTGGTAAAAGGGAATTCAAGAGGCTAGATATATGGCCATCATTGAACAATATAACAAGTTAGGCACTAAAGGTGAGAAGCAAGATTTCTATAAGTTGGCTAGACTAAGAGAAAGTAAAAATGACTTTTATTATGTTAATAGTATAAAAGATGAAAATGATAAGGTTTTGGCAAAAGAAGAGGATTTTAAGGGGAAGTAAATAAGTTGTTTTAGTAAATTATTTCAATAGTTTCCATGGGAAGTGATTTATAAATAGCCTCACAGAGAAATATAATCCTTAATGAAAATGAAAGGAGGAAAATGATTTATGTAGTTAATTTCGATTGGCTTGGGACTAAGGCTAAGTTAAGTGTAGTCTAAGTGTATGGAGGCCTAATAATAAAATAATTTAGCAACATATTATTTGGTACATTGTGCTATATTGTACTATGTTTCGCTTAGTTTTGATAGAAACATTAAGGTTGCGTTAAAAAGAAAAAAATTCGAAGGTATTTAATACTCATTATTAACTGAAGTACTGATTTGATGTAGATTTCAGTTTGAAACTGGAACGGTGGATATGATGCATAATGATATTAATCATGAAATGGTAGTTGTTTAATTTTCGTAGTATTAATGGCTAAAGTTGTGCAAAAATCCAAGTAAAATAGTTCTCAATTACTCAATAGTCCAGTTGCTTATATTTTGTAGAGTTTAATCCCAATTCTATCAATTTGAAATCCACATCTGTCCAAAAAGAACAGAGAATTGTTATCCCATTAGTCTTTTGTGCCTTCCTCCTAATAAAGTGGAAAGTTCTCTTTAGAAAAGAAACTAATTTTTGTTCATTTCTTTCCCTATAGTGATATAGTTCAAGTAGATAAAATTATGTGCTCTATAAAGGGAAGGATCGATTTGATTGGAACAAATAGAAAATGAAAGAGAGATTGTGAGATACGGAGCAAATGATTGGAAGTTTAGTGGATATGGAAAAGTAAACTATATGTAAATAATGATAAATTATTATTGTTCAGTTACAATCTTGCCTTTTGGTTTTCCTTCTGTTTGATTATATTGTTTTACCCAATGGTTGTGTTAGGCCTAATTTAGCTTCTTTCAATTGTCTTTGTACAGAGAGAAGTGGAAACAACAGAACAAGAAAATGGTGCTGTTAAAGCTATTCAAGATCTTTATGATGTTGTGCGCCATGATGTCCTTTCTATCAACATGAGGTATGTAAAACTACCTGGTCTTTTGCTAGCAGGTGTGTTATGCCATTCTTCTATTCTCCCTGCTGCACAACTTTAACTTAACAAAGCCTTAAACCCAATCTAGTTGGGGTAGGTTACATGATTTCTCTTTCTTCATTTGTTTTGCATGTGTTACGTTTTTTGTAAGATTTTATGAAATTAGGTCTTATATCACAATTTTAGTCCATTTAATCTTATGTCTAACTTTTGTCCTCTGTAGTCCAATTTGAATTGACTGGCTTCTTTGTGTGAGTGCCTTCTTAGGTCTATGTTGGGCGTGACCAAACCATCGTAGATGGCATTTTCTCAACTTTTCTTCTATAAGTGTCACCACAATTTTCTTTCGGATATATTTATTTTTCATCTTATTTTTTCTTGCGTTATCACGCATCCATCTTAACATCTTCATTTATGTTGCACATATTATGAGAGTTGCTTCTAAATAGCCCAACATTGTTCCATGAAGGATGGTTGGTCTTATTACCATCCTTTAAAAATTTTCTTTCTAGTAATTGATTCAAGATATTGAAAATGGTCAATTTTGGCACTTCTTGATCCTCAAATTTCATTATATCCTCATTTGTGGTTTTTGTGTTACTGAATTACGATGCACATGCTTTGTTTTAGTCCTAATTACTCGAAACTTTCTCGATTCTAGTCTCTCTTTCTTTCTCCAAAGTTCTAACTTATCGTTGATTTTATAACTAGTTTCATCTATCAATATAGTATTATCTGCGAACGACATAATTGAAGGGATATCGTCTTGAATATCTTCAATTAGTTTGTCCATTACCAAAGTGAAAAGAAATGGGCTTAAAGTCAATGCTTGGTCTTCAGCCGGGGATCCTCTATCTCCTCTATTGTTCATCCTAGTCATGTAGGGTCTGAGTAGAATGCTTAGAAGGGCTGTGGAAATCGGATTGATTGAGCGGTTCTTATTGGGGTTTAGATGGCAGGAACCCATGATGGTTTCTCAACTGCTTTTGCGGACGATTCTACGGTTTTCGAAGTGGTTTCAGGCTTGAAAATAAATTTGAAAAAGTTGGAGATCATTCTAGTTGGGGAAGTGGAAAGCATAGAGGCACTAGCTGCAGTGATGGGGTGTAAGGTGAGCTAACTTCCGGCTTCATGTTTAGGACTTCTTTTGGGGGCTCCATACCAGTCAAAGCAAGTTTTCAATTCTTATTGAGAGTCTTAAATAGGCTTTCAGATTGGAAGAAAAAATACCTCTCTTAAGGTGCGGGAGTTTCCCTGTTCAAAAGTGTGTATGAAGCTTGCCTACTTATTTCTTATCTCTGTTCCTAATACCGATCTCAGTAGCAAATCTCTTGGAAAAGCTCTGAAGGGATTTTCCGTTGGGTTTGGTTGGGGAAGAGGTCAAGTTTCATTTAGTTGATTGGAAGACAATTTGCCTCCCTTTGTGTATGGAAGGTATTAGGATCTGAAGTCTAGGGAAGTTCAATGATGCTTTGGAAAGTAAGGTTGTCAAGGTATGCGATTAGTGGGGTGAGGTTGTGGTGGAGGGTGTTTGTGTCTTTAAGCTCTGGGATAAATGGGGAGGGTGGACTACAACTAGTAGTAGGACCCTTTTTGTACATGTTTGTGGCCGCCATTTGCTCTGTTTTTGAGATAAGGGGGAAGAGGGGGAGGATTCACTTGTTGGAAGCACAAATGGATGAAGGAAGTCTGATGGCTTGTTTCTTGATATCTATAGAGGTTGCCTATTAATAAGGGTGCTTTAATAACAGCTTATAGGGTGCCACAAGGCTAAGGAGGGGGAATGGTAAATGGCATTGGGATGACATTTACAGGATTGGAGATGGATAGCTTCACTGGACTGATGGAACTGTTGTATGTTTCCAGAACTGAGAAGGAAGCGGTTTTAGTATTCTGGAACGCTTCAAAGAAAGAGGACTTTGAGGTGCAATATTACCGTAGGATGTTGGTAGGGGAAGGGATGGTGATTTTTATGTGGTTGAAAATTTGGAAGGCAAGGGTGACTCCAAAGGTAGATTTCCTCCTCATTCCCCCCTCCCTTTATCCACAATAAATTTTCTATTAGAACCCTATCATATGTTTCTCTAAGTCGGTCAAATTTACGTGAAAATCTTTCTTCTCTTCTTTATATTTTTCTTTCAACATTCTTATTAGGAACATATTTTCCATATTCAATTTAGCAAGCATAAATTCAAATTGATTCTCTAATATTTTGTCAAATCTTTTGGTTCAGCCCCCCTCGCTCTCTCCTAAAGTTTCTGAGTGTGACCCTTATGCTTAATGCCCTGATAATTGTTGCACTCATGGATATTGACACAACTTTTCATGCATGATTATTTATTTATTTATCTTTTTTTTCAGAGAACATTACGAGACGTGGAATATATTGTCAAAAGCAAGGAATGAGGGCCGTCTATTTTCAAAGTTAAGGTGGCCACAAGAGGCTGAATTGGTATGCTTGAATGCACATATCCACATGCATATTGATGTAGTTTCTGTTGTTGTAAAAGCCTTCAAATTATTACTTCCGTTTTCGTTATAATAATTATGAAAGAAATGCAGAAGGGACAAATCAAAAGATTGTATTCACTTTTAACTATCAAAGACTCGGCTGCAAATATTCCCAAGAACCTTGAGGCTAGACGAAGGCTGGAGTTCTTTACAAATTCCCTTTTCATGGATATGCCCCCTCCCAAGCCAGTCCGTGAGATGATGTCCTTCAGGTACGATCATCTTTTGTTTTACCAATTTGATTTATTTTGTCTATTATGAAGGACAATAAATTCTTGTTTCTTGTTTCTCGTTTATGCAGCGTGTTCACTCCATACTTCTCTGAAATTGTTCTCTATAGCATGGATGAACTTCTAATGAAAAATGAAGATGGGATATCAATTTTGTTTTACCTCCAAAAGATATATCCAGGTATCCTAAATTACGCTATGCTTCATAGGCAGCTGTATCTTGTTTCACTTGGAATGTAAGTGAATAAATTGAAGAAGCATGGTTACTCAAGTTATCTGGTCATTAACTGGTCAAAACTGTATTATTGACTACTAGAAACTTAAATACCGTACCGATCATGGTGGGGTGGTTAAGAAAATATGTTTAGACACTCCCATCTTTTTTAAAATTGCATACAGTCTGATTGATATTTCATTACCATTCAGAAGAGACAAGACCCACACTTGATCAGGAAAGGATTTGCTTAGAAGGCCATTTGATGCTTAAGAAAGTTAAGCTTGCTTGTGTCGGAAGTCATCTTTCATTGTTTTCTGTTGAAACAATTGGATTATGTCTTTGTAGATACATCGGCAAAGAGGGTTGTCTTCTATCATGTATTGATTGTATATGCATGTGTTGTATCTCTTTTGGTTCATCTTGATGTGGAGTTTCACCTACGTAAACATTTTGGATATTTTAAAACAATTCTATGTTGAATATCAGATAAATTAGGGTCGTTATATATTTGCTGTTGGCATGTCCTCGGTTCAGCTGGGGTCGCTACTGAAGTCTGGAATTTTTTTTCCCTTGAATCTGTAGAAAAGGAAAAGTGAAAAAAAACCTGCATTGCCTCTCCAGTACTCTCTCTCTCTCTCTCTCTCTCTCTCTCTCTCTCTCACAATTTTGTTGTAAGGTTTAGGGAGGAAAAGCTGTAGTCATTTCGTTACGGTGGGCTTCTATTTGATTCTTTTCAGCATTTTGTGCATTCAACCATGCATGAATATGGACATTAGAACTTTTGAATGGGTAAAATGTTATAACATCAATTATCTAGAATGGTGGAACTCTTTGGGAAATATTTGAGCTATCTGATGTTTTGGAGTTGGTTTAGTTTTGGCAAAGCATAGAAGTACAGGAGTTCTGTAATTTTGGTTTCATAAGGAAGGTTTCTTGCAAGTGGAAGTGGGTTTTTGGAATGCTGGACCTTTGATATATTATGCCTCATTACTACTAAGTGGGAACAACTAGAGAATTTGTTGTGAGGTTATTTGGTAGAATAGGTGTCATGACTAATGTTGTTAAAATCTCGATTTAAATCTTAAGATTTTACGATTTTACGATGTTAAAGTAAGAAAACTAGTTTGATTTTATGTAAAATCTTTATAGAAGTAAAATAGGTAAAATCCCGATTTTGGGATGTAAAATAAATAAAATCTCGATTTTATAGGCGATTTTATTGATTTTAAAAAATAACTAATTTTCGTATAATTTTATCAAATAAAATAGACTTCTGTAATTTTTTTTTTCCCAAGTGATAGGCCATAATTATTTCACTTGTTAATTTATTTTGTAGAATTTTTTTTTTTTAATACTATAACACTATTATTTCTTTACTATACCAATTCAGAACCATGTGTAGTAATTAAGATGAAAACCAAGAGACCTATAATAAAATATTACAAATATATTTTAACTCCTACAAGAAATTAAGATAAAATGAATTATTGTTTTAACTTCAATGGTATAGATCATACCACCTATTTTAAAGGTCTTAATTATGTAGCTGGATAAAAGGAGTAGAGAACCACATATAGAATCTTTTGTGAACTTTGCTGAGAATTCGTTTTGTTGATACGAGTAAGATTTTTTGCTTGACATTTTCTTGATGCATGTCTTTGCTCACTTCTCTTATTAATAAAATTCTTTACTTATCATAAAAATAAAAAAATAGATGCTTTAAAACGAATAATTGTAGTATAATAGACTATATTGTTATGGGCACTGGGTAAAATCTTATGATTTTATGATTCATTTTTACGATATGATTTTTTATACCCTCCATCGATTTTAAGTAGAATTTCGATTTTAATAATTTTGCCAGTACTTCAAAATCAGACCTAAACCCACAACTAATTTTGGCTCTGGTTGAAGCACTCCCCTCCTCCTCTCTTCAAATCTCTACAAATCTCTTTAAAATCAAATTTTCTACTCACTACACAAATTATGAGTAAAATTTCTACTCAAAGCACAAATTTCAACACAGCCAATTTGATATCAAACCCACCACCTATACAACAACTTGGGTTGTGTAGTTTATGGCATAGTTATCAGAATTTTACGATTTCAGTCGATAGACCATGTAATTGATTTAAATTTTACATTCGAATCGAGTAGAGTAATGAATGTTGGTGAATCATAGAGAATTTTACATCCGATTCATAGAGAATCTTATGATTGTTGCAATTCATGTGATTCAAGAAGCATGGAACTGGACTTGGATTTGGGTCAGGTCATATGGAACAAAATTGTAAAAAAAAATATATTTCTTATTTTTTATTCTTTGTTTTTAAAAAATAAAGTTAGAGAGCCTTGTAACGGATTGAGAATTTTGTAGTACCTGCAAATCATCTTCACATAAATTATTTTGAAGTTTTGATATCCCATAGTTTTTGAAGACTTCGTAATTGATTCAACATTTCCTTTAATCTTTGTAAATGTAAGATTTGTACTCACATTTCTTGTCATATATGGGCAGATCCTACAAGGAGTTAGGGCCTCCTCAGTGTTTCAAAATTTATTTTAATTTAGTTGAAGTTTGTCCATGCAGTTTCATATCATTAAGAGTTCGCTCCCCTATATTTTTATGTTTTTCAATTAGGTCTCTAAATAAATATTGTCTTTGCCCCTTCTAAGTATGATTTCTGCATTTGACATTGTAGCCGTTAGGCTAGTTTCTTTCAATTCAGATGACGTGCATCATATTAAAATTTTAGTTATTTACGCACAATAATATACTGAATCTGCGATTCAAAATTCTCAAATCTAATTTTTTGATTTACGATTCGAATTTCGATTTGACAACTTTGGTTTGACAACTATGGTTTATGGACCCAAATTTGAGCCTCATCTGTGTTTGATTAGTGCATGCAAAGAGAGAGAGAGAGAATGCATTGCAGAAGTTGCGTTGGATTAGAGAGAGATCCCCCCCGAAAATTTTATATTTTTAAGCCATTAATTTGATGGCATTTACTGTGTTATTCCTAAAAGGAAAAATAAAAATAAGGTTACAGGAAAAAGGACAGGGAAACCTAAATTAGATGTGAGGGTTGGGGTGAGGTGTAATGAAAATTGGGAGGCGTAATGGATTGGGGTACATATTTGTGAGACTCTGGCAGCATGTGATGACAATAGATAATGATCATATGCTACCATGGACTCTAAATAGTAAGATAATCGGGTGTATATATTGCTTGTTTTTCTTTATTTATTTTATTTCTTTTTTTGTTTCCCATGTGCGTGGAGGGGGTGGGTGTGGGCAATGCGGTGGTTCATCTTGAACCAAACTTTTACTTGACCTTAACATTTCCATTTGTATTACTTTTTTGTTGATTAAGTACACTATGGAGCCTAAAAATGAGCCGACGGAGTTTTGGGTTCGTTGTTTAAGTCTATATTCTACTTGTGAATTTCAATGGTTATTATTGATTGGAAGAGCTCTTGGTAACATCCATCATTATTGGTGTAAAATCTTGATCATTGATTCGTATCCTTAATTTTCCAATTTTTTAATTCTTATTCAAATTACAATTAAGGAGTTTGAAGCTATGAGATAAAAGTACTTAGTTGAAGCTATAAGATATATTATAGAAATGTAATGTGGGCTAGCTAGTTATTAGTTTAAATTTTTCTTTCCTTTGAGCTTCACTCTGCTATAATACTTTATGTTCTGTCAGTATGATTTACCAGCCTTTTCATTGTCATGAAGATAATTTGTCATCCTTTAAATGCACTCATCACGGCTTCTCTTCATTTGGCAAAATGATGTTGCTCTTCATTGCAGATGAGTGGAAAAATTTTCTTGCTCGGATTGGTCGTGATGAAAATGCAATAGACACGGAACTTTTCGATAATGCCACCGATATCCTTGAACTACGGTTTTGGGCTTCATTCCGGGGGCAAACTTTGGCTAGAACTGGTAAAAATGCTCTATTTTTTTGATTTTGCGTATCGTTTTTCTTTAATAACATTTATTACTACTCTAAGAGTCAAACGGTGTTATCTTATAAAAAGAGAAGGGTTAGGAACTTAAAATGTGGTTTCCATCCAGAAAAGAAGAGGAAGAAGAAAAGGAAGTACAATTATTATAAATCCAGGATACTTGTAGAGCTCACTGCAGCAGTAGGAAGCCTTACGATCATTAAACTTTTCTCACAATTATTATAAATCTATGTTACTTGTAGAGCTCACAGAAGCAGTAGGAAGCCTTACAAGCATTAAAATTTTCTCCCCTAGTAGCTAGTAGATATTTGTTTTTGGCTGAATATTATTCTTCCTCCTCTGGTGATCTCAGAGTTTATTTGTCTGCTCCTAATGTTGTAGATCTACGCTCTTACTGGTAATGTTAATGCAATAAGGCAGTTCTTGATATCCTAAACATTACTACAATTTTTTGACAAATGCAACCTTACTATATGGTTCTTGATACTGAATCCAGCATCCTGGTCCATGGAGATCAACTATGAATTTTTCATTATGGACGCTATTGATGACATGAAAAAATGGTAAATTTGAGTTGCCTAGGTGGTATCCAGCAAAGTCGACTTGATTTGCATCGTTGTATGAGGGGATCAAGGGTTGTTGAATATCGTAACTTGTCCATTGGAGAAACATTGGAAAATAGTATTGACATTGAATGAAGGGTCATTCCTTTCCCACAACGTAGTCATGTGAGTCAAAATTTTGTTCTGGTTGGTACTTTTAATTAGCATGAAAATAGAATAACTAGTGCAAATTCTTAGAAATGCTTCAAAAAATATGCCAGTACATGGAATTGTTTTGAAGAATATATTGAAATCTATTTAAATGTATGAAAACCTAAGGCTAAAATTATTAGACAACTAGTTATTTATTATATTTTCCTATATTGTAATCCGTTTTCTTGGTTTTGATGGAATGTTTTGATTTAGCCTTCCATAGAATTTCATTCGGTCTCACAAGAAACACGGACATTTTGCTTGTTATGATGGAAAAGGAACAAAAGTTTTTCCTTCCACAAAAGTATAAAGCTTCTGTTTCTTATGTCTAATTTGTTTTTTTTTTTTTTTTTTTTTTTTTTGGGGGGGGGGGTGGTATTAGTATTAGAATAGGGATACTTACGATTTTGTGTAGATATTTAGGATATCAACCATTTGTTTCTGATATTTGTTTCAACATGCTATCAGAGTGGGAAGCCTAATTCATGTGATAGTTGTTTGAGGTCATAGCAGCTACAATAATTGGTTGAAGATGCTAAACCTAGCCACTAGCTGCAGTACTTTGGCTGTGTTCGTTTGCTCTATTATTCTGGGGAATTGGACTAGTTTTAACTAAATTGACTTTAGTCTGTTTTATTACAGTATTAGAACTCCAAAGTACACTACTTATCTCCTAAAATGGGGGATCAATAATACCATAGGGATACTGGTATTACACATCCTCCATTCTCAGATTTAGTTTTTTTCCAATATCTAAAGTTCAAAATTATTTTCTGTTACATCTTATGTCAAATCATATATTTTATCTCACTTTATATTCCATCAACCAAATACTAAAAAATAGTCGCACATAAAAAATCAATCACATGTTATATCTAATCCTACATATTATCCTATGGTGTTACTTATAACCCATCATTCGATCCCCCAAATTGAATATAACCTTAGTTCAATATCTTGGTCGCTGTCTTTTGTTCTTTATGTGGTTTTGCAACTTGTGCAATCTTCCTAGCGTACTATGACCCTCACTGGGCCAAACAAGCCCCTTTGGAAAAATCAAACCCTCATCGGAGGTCCCACATTCTTCCACTTGCCACCTCTTGTGTAGCTACAGTGCATCACCATTACTATTATTACCTTTTTTTGTCTGCATCCCGACCTCAAATTGTGTCACCAATACATGAAGAGTTTTGACATAACTACGCAAGCCTTGTTAAGTAGTGCCCTCGACCAACGGAGGTCTCTAGTGCCCATAACCCTCCTTTGTTGAGGCACCTTTGGTAGATGAGAGCACTTGACCCAACTGTTCTAATCTGAACAACGGCCATTAGGGTACTTCCTTGCTAACGAGTTCTTTTTGATATCTTTCCCCGACAAATGACCTCTGGTGACCACTGTACAACACGTTGACATCATGTTACGGTCCTGATGGGATTCACTTGTGGTATAGGATATGGGTTGTTCTATTTCGGTATAGGATGGTTTTAAAGGAATTCATCTCACGAATTCCATCAGGTTTGGGTCTTTTGCTGTATTGGTCAAATACCTAACATTTGGTATCATAGCAGCCTCCATGTCGTGTGTATTGAGTCATGGTAAGCGCTACCCAGGGAAGAGCTACCTGGAGTAAATTGTGAACTATCCAAAGAAGAAAAAGGTTACCTATCGCTAGAGTGTAAGTTACGTAGAGTGAGAGCTACCGTGGACATGGGCTTTGGAAGCGTGGTGGTATGTTACGGTCCTGATGGGCCCTACCTGTGGTATGAGACATAGCTTGAGTTATTTTAGTATACAATGGGTCTAAAGGAATTGATTTTTCGCTTTTGATCAGGCCTAGGTCTTTTGGCGTATTAATCAAGTTCCTAACACATCTGCTCTGTTTCTTGTGCGAACTCTACTGCCTCCTTGTTACATCAATAGCCGCCTCCTATGGCGCATTGATTGTTGAAGTAGCCACCTCTCGTGGCACGTTGATTGTTTACCTTAGTTGTCTCCTCTAAACTTATAGGCTGATTGGCTACCAATCCTGTTGCCTCCATTGTTGATTGGCTACTATATCTAATGGTAGTGGTCACGACAAGGCTAGCCCATTTCTCTTTTTTGGTTTTGGATTTATTCTAGCCCTTTTTTTTGGCTCACCTACTATAACCCAATTTTTGTAATTCCCTTGATTTGCAAATTGGAAGTTGAATGGGAATAATTGCGTTCATTACTCTTGCTAGTTTTGCCAAACAACACCATCGCACTAATTATAGTCCCACGATAGGTGAAGGCAAGAAAACTTGGGCTCAAGAAGATGCTAGGATTTTGAGTGTAATATGGAACCTTATGGAACACACATTGCCATGATGTATACTCGTCTCAGCTTTTGTAAAGGAATATGAGACTATTGTAGGCTTCCCTACTCCAATGACCTTACTTGTATGCACAACTAGGGGATGGCCCGTGCCATAGGCACGGGAATCAATCTCAACCATCAGATTGGAAATATCCAATCTCAATCATTGGATTGGATATATAAATGTCACATCAATGAGTTGTTTTATTATATAGATTTTTTTTTTTTTTTGGGTCACCTAAAATACAATGAAAGGTTATTTGCTGAGTACTTGCCTCCTCATAACATGAGGAATTGAATGTCTAATATTTTATCACATTAGATGTTCATGTTATGCAATTGTAACATGAATAATTAGTATTTCTCAAGTTCATAGAAGGCCTTGGCCCAAAGTATGGGCATTTTTGCTCATAGATTTCCTCTATGGTGGGTACTTGCTTTACCATGAGTATCTAAGGATGTTAAAATTTCTTGTACTTGGTGGGTACTTACTTTAGCTGTCTCATTCGGAGAGGGTATGGAGATACTAATATCAGGGACAGGAACAGGTATGATAGCCTCCGCCTCATCCCACCCTGTACCCATTTATTCTGGCATTCTATGAGAGAACAAAGCATGGTGAGGTAGACTGCCCTTTTGTTCATGAAAAACTCCTCGAAGATGTGATAAAGAAGACCACTTATGTGGAATTAGGAAACCAAGTCACAGACTTTTTTTGTAAAGCTTTAAGGAGTACATGAGTCACCTTGGGGGAAGTGTTAGTATTTGCTTTCTTATAAATTGTAATATTATGATTTTATTATGATTCTTTTCATCTTTGAGTCGTAGGTTGATGTGAAGGTGGATGGGGACCGCCCTCTCTCTTGCTACTTGCCTTTTTTGTTCATTTGGGTCGTGTTTCTATATGTTTCATGTTTTTTAAAATTTGAGGAACTCTCTATGGCAACATTTATTTATTTCTTGTTAGGTCCCTGTATCCTGGATTCGAGTTAAGAATTTGTATCTTCAGTGATTGATGCGTATGGCTGTTTGATATTGTTATTGATTAATTCTGTGCTTCATGTAGTTCGGGGAATGATGTACTATAGAAAAGCTTTGATGCTTCAAGCATATCTGGAAAGGATGTCAACTGGAGGTTTGAACAATCAACTTTATTGTTATATACAGAAAAATTTTGTCTGTGATCTCATGATATTGAGCCACTGGCAGATATGGAAGCTGCACTTTCCAGTAATGATGCAACTGATACTCAAGGTTTTCAGCTATCTCCTGAGGCACGAGCTCAGGCGGATTTGAAATTCACATATGTTATATCATGCCAGATATATGGGAAACAGAAAGAAGAACAAAAAGCTGAGGCTGCGGACATTGCGTTGCTAATGCAGATGCCGAGGCTAGTTATCAGATATTCATTTATTTGATTTTTTTTTTTTTTTTCCTTTGTTTGTTTGTTTGTTTTTTTTTTTTTTTTTTTTTTGTGGTGGGATTTAATTACTGCTTATTGATGTTAAAGATTTATGATGTTCTGAATTTTTTACTTTTTTATCAGAAATGAAGCTCTTCGAGTTGCTTATATTGATGAGGTTGAGACTCTAAAGGATGGTAAAGTGCAGACGGAATACTATTCCAAACTTGTGAAAGCAGACATCAATGGAAAAGACAAGGTTCTTGGAAGATAATATTTCATGTTCTCTATTTTGTCCCCCCTCCCCTCTCTCTCTCTCTCTATTCTTAGCTCCTTGAAGAAAGAAGCGATGGGATCCTTATTTTGCAATCAAGTGGTAATTATTAATCATGGAACATGGCATTTTGTTTGTCTTTTGGATTTTGAATTGAAGTGGATAACATGTCCATACAAAGGGAAATTAAAAAGGAATAAACTCTGAGAACGAGTATGCTAGCAGAACATACCGTGAGTGAATTTATTTTGACAAATTGATACATTTTCATCCATTTTTGTTTTACTTGGGGTACTTGAGGTACAAGATTATGCTTTTACTTATTTGTTTTTATATTTTTTATTATTATTATTATTGTTGTTGTTGTTGTTGTTTATTATTTTTTTGAAGAAAAGGTTAGTATGGCTAAAAATGAATTGGTAATAATATTTTTAAGGGTTATAGATATTGTTAAATTTATAGTTGGATATTGTGCTTGGTATAGGGTAAGGTACCGTGCATCTTTTGAATTTCACGCCCAAAGTGGCTCTAGTGGTAGAGAACGAGGTTTGCTTCAAACATAGATGTTGAAACAGCTTGATATACATTGTTGGACTCATTTTTTAGCAGTTTAAGCTTTTGAGACAACTGGTGACTTAACATGATATCAAAACTCTGGTTCCAGGAGGTCCTGGATTCGAATCCTGTTATTTCCGATTTATTGTTGTGCATCTTGTTTAATTTGGTTTGCTTGTCTCTACTTCACGTGCAACATTTGCACGTGAGGGGGAGTATTGAAATAACTTGATATACATCGTTGGGCCCATTTCTTAATAGCATAAACTTTTGAGACAATTGATGACTTAACGATGGAAAAGGGCAATCATCTCGAATTGAACGAAGAAGACAATTCAGTTAGGAGGTTTAACAGTAGACGTCGACTACAATGATCGACAGAGTAAAGCTTTAAGATCACTAAAAGAGGAAGTTATTTTGTGAGATTAATTTCGATATTTGCAGAGGAACTCAGGTGGGTTGTTGAAATGTGTAGGACAATGATGGCTGTTGTCGGAAGTCCTTGTCAACTTGGCCGTATTGCGAGAGCTAAGAAGTTGCTTTTTTTGTATGAGAATGGTTGTGAGGGATTTAGTGGCTTGGAGTTTAGGATGTTCATGCCCGAGAGGAAATCATGGGTTTGTGTTGCAAACAATGGGGGAGGCGATTACCTTACTGTGTTTCCTAGAAGCTTTGAACCTGGTGGATAGGCAGAGTTAAGATTGTGACAGTCGAAAGGAAAGAGTGAGATTAGATGTGATTGATTCATCTACTCATCTCTCATGTATTATCTATAATGAAAGTGTCCCAATACAATTGGTAACTAATATAGAAATAAGGATATTCGTAAAATATGAAGTGTTGAATATTTTAAGACGCATTCCCAAGTTAAAGCATAGACATCCAAAATACCCAGTTTGGAAGAAAGACTCTGCAAAGAAGGATGGGCCTTCAACTTGATAAGAAGTGTAGATAAGTTATGGGGACTGATCTGTACAGATTTTTAGGAGGATAAGATCAGATAAAAAAGAGAGGATATAAAGCTTTTTCAGTTACAAGATTTACAGGGATTTAGGAGCTATTCTTTAGGAGTCTGTTTTACTGATTTTAGGTTGCAGATAACTACAGATTTGAGGATAGTTTGTGTATAAATATTAGGCTATAACAGCCCTTCGAAAATAAGAAAATATATCCTTTTTGTTTTAGATTTACTCTCATGGTATCAGAGGAGGACTCTTCTTAATAATTCCTTTCCTCCCGGCTAAGGTCTGTCCTCCTTAGTCAGTCCCTGAGTCTTCTACTGTTC
>QLOD02000009.1:16337933-16353173 GCA_003260245.2 Sideroxylon spinosum
GTCTCTAACGTTTACCACCACAATTCTAACTTAGCATTCACTCATTCTCTCGTCTCACCTATTAAAATAATGTCATCTGCAAATAACATACACCACGACCCTTCACCTGAATATGTCTTGTAATCTCATCCATAACTAGGACGAACAAGTACAGACATAACGCTGAGCTTTGGTATAGACCAATCGTGATCGGAAAGTGAGAATGCATCATAAGACACAAAATCAGAGATAAGATGAGGAGTGTAAAAATGTCTACCCTTTCGAAAAGTAGGAACATCTAAATCACTTACAGATGCAGGTGGTATGGGAGGATCTGGCGGCGAAGCATAGGAAGTAGGGGGTGGAGTAGTCACTACTTGACACGGAATGTATACCTATAAATCAGGACGAGACAAATGATTAGATGGACTCAAAAGAGAGTGATGATTGGCTGAAATAGACTCAATTGGGATACTATGGAAGGAAAGATTGTTATCATGGATAGATTGAGATTGAGGCTAAAGGAAGAATGGGTTAGTGATGTGGACATAATTGCAAACGAGTTCTTAAGTTAGTTGGATCGCTAGAAGTCTGAGAGGAATCATAAAAATTAGTGGGCTTGATGACATGACAACTAGGGTGTGAAATGGGAACCATGATGGTCATTGAGGAATTATCTAAGGAAAGTAAATGAAATTCTTCAATGGCCATCATAATCCCCATTTCGCACCCTATTTGCCATGTTGCCTAGCCCACTAATTTCTACGAATCTACTTGAGCTTAGCTGGCTTAGGAACTTATTTGCAATCGTGTCCATGTCGAAATTATCTCCTTAAAAATTTCTCAATGCTCATCATGGTCCCTATCACACTAGTTGTCATGTTGTTGGACCCATTAATTTCTTTGGCTTAATTGGCTCAGGAACTTGTTTTCAGTCTTGTCCACGTCACAATTTCTCATGCCCATCATGGTCCCCCATCTCCCTAGTTGTCACGTCGTCAGGCCCACTAATTTTTACGAGCCTCCTTGGGCTTCTAGCGATCCATCTGGTTCATAAATTGGTTTGCACCCACATTCATGTTCGGTAGACGCAAAGAAAGTGTAGTCTGCACGAACAAAGAATTGTTTAGAAGAAGTTTTATAACCACCACCCTTTTGTAACGTAGAATATTTCAAAAAGATATACTTATGAGCACATGAACAGGCTAATGAACAAATAAAATGCATCAAAAAATTCAATATGTAAGAAAACAAAGGTTTGTTAGGGAACAACACATAATGAGGGGTTAATCTTTTGAGAATAGAAGAGGGCATGCTATTGATTAATTAGCGTGCAGTTAAAACATCACTCTAGAAGATTTTGGGAACATTCATTTGAAAAAGTAGACAATAGGTTGTTTCAATAAAATGGAAATTATTTCTTTTAACCACCCCATTTTGTTGTGGTGTATGGAAACAAGAAGATTGATGAAGCATAGCAGTAGAGATCATGAAATCAATTAAAGGTTTAGAGAAATGTTCTTTTGCATTATTACTGCAAAGAATTCATACAGGTACATCAAAGTCGGTTTTAATTTTTAACTTGAAAAATAGAAAACAACTCAGAATGGTTTTTCATTAAATAAATCTAGGTAATTCTGAAAAAAATCATCCCGAAAAATGGCAAAATAGCGAAACTCCAATTTTGAAGTAACTTTACTATGACCTCAAACATCTTAATGACCCAACGAAAACAAACTTGTTGACCTTTTGTTGACTTGTGAAGCAAAAGGCACATGATGATTCTTTCCTAATTGTCACGACTCACAAATTAAAGACTATAAATAACGTAAATTAGGAACCATACGTTCATGGGCGGAGCCATGTTGAGAAAGGGGGTGTAAGTGACCCCCTTTGATTTTGGACATGAAATTGCCAAAATACTCTTGGTATTTTAGCTTAATTAATAAAATTAAATTAATTTAAAATTAGGGTACTTTGGATTATTAAAAAAATTAAAGCAAACTCAAACAATTTTATGTAAAAGATGTACAAGAATCAATCCCAAGTAGTTTTTGTGAAATAAAGTGCATTCTCCCACTACATTATTGAATACTTTTGTGCATAACATCAAGAAATATAATATATAACATATAAATAATTCTATAAATAGTAAATTATAGATATATATTTTCATACCAAGAGACATTCCTATTAAATCTCGGGTTTTGCTAAAAAGATCTGTTGCGCTATTAAATTGTAAAAAGCTTGTTCACTGGTTTAATATCTAATAATAATTTTCTACCCCCCTAAAAGTGGCATGGTTACTTCTCCTACTTGTAACTCCAACGTAACTTGCTGTCCCCTTCTTGGATACATGATGCTCGGTGCCACCCTTAGTAAAAATCTTGAATCCGACCCTACATGCACTTTAGCCTAATCAAAGATGGATGGCTAAGACGATACTGGATCTATATAAGGGAAGCTATTACAGGACATGCTCGAGGTACTGATGTATCAAGAAGTAGACTCCTCTAGCTTCACGTCCCTTGTTGTCATATCTTGAATAACAACGAAATTCAGAAAGAAGTTATTGAACATTATGGTAAGACATCAGATAAAAAGGAACAGAAGGAATATATAACACTAAAGCTAAAGAAAGAATGGGAAGGAATCACTATACCAACATCATTGACTGAGATAGTCAACCCATTAGCTAAGATAACTGTTGAGGGAGATGTAGAATATTGAATACGAGAAGATAATGTAGATATTTCAAAAATATGATTGGGAGTACCAGAATCTACAATCCAAGATGGAGGAGAGTGAATGGATAGACATGTAATAAAGTGACCTTGATGAGCAAGTGAAGCTAAAGGGAGAGATGCTTGATGAGCTGTTTGATATTTTAGGAGCCTTGAATATTTTTCTTTAGGAAGAGTTATAGTATCTGGACGTTCGTTAGTAGTAGATGCAGTTGTAGGAGGATTTGAAGAAGCTGTATGTGCCATATGTGAGGCTTTTTCATATAAATCTCAACATTTCTCACGAGTTTGTCCAACAATACGATAATATCTACATCGAGGTCAAGTTCCTCTGCCATGTTCCCCCTTCGTTATCCACCCTCATCATAACCACTACGATTACCATGACTGTCATTATGAGATAGGGGTATATGATTGACAAGTGTAGATTGAGAGAGATTTGAATGTACTAATAATCATGAGATGTAGCTCGCGTAACCCTCGAATAGCTCTCAGTGAATAATGGAAGAGAATCTCCACTAAGTATCTGGGCCTTCACTGGCTCAAATTCAAGATCAAGGCCTGCAAGGAACCAAGGTACTACCATTTGCTCATGTTGCTTTTGCGTCTCATGAATATCCATTGACAATGGTTAAATTGAGTTTAAACTCGTCATAGACTTGTGTTAGGGAAGCAAAATAATCTATAATTGGTTTACCAGATTGTTGTAACTAGAAGAACTCACGAGATAAATCATACATTCTAGTTTGGTCTGTAACGACCCATAATCATACGTAGTACAAAATTGTTTGCTCTGGGCTTTCCAACCCTCATGGTTTTTTTTTTTTTGGGCCTATGCAGGCACTCCAGAAAAGGTCTTGTATTAGGTTGATTCGTGAACCCTCATATATAGCACATTCCCATTCCACACCCAGGCGATGTGGGACAGATGTGGAACAAAGGTATTGCTTCTCTGCTTCATCTCCCGTTTCGCTATTTCGCAGACAAAGCCCCTTGCAGGTCCTTTACAGTCCCTCACAATCCTCTCCCCTAACAGGGCACGCGTCCTTGTATGCCCCCACACTTCCGGTTGGGTTAAGCTCTGATACCATGACCCACAATCCTACGTAAGATAATATTATACTACATAGGGTTGTGGGTCGTTACAAGGTCATTGGGGAATAATAGCTGGACATATTCCTAAATTTCCTTACAACTGTCCAAGTGGCTACACATATTAGCAACACGAGGTTGCATTGGATTTCATAAAAGGCTAATGATATGGGCATCCTCTTTAATCCACGTATCATACCCATTTTCAGTTGAAGTTGGGGTTGACTCAATAAGATGGTTTTCTTTTCTATAACTCGACAAAGCAATCCTGATAGCCTTGGACCATTGACTATAATTTGTCCCATTTAGTTTTCGTGTAGTCAATTGAAGAGACATGGTAGAACCAAGGGGTTTGGACACCGTTAGAACTATATCAAATTTGAATGAACTCTGAAGAGTTAAATGAACCAAAGGTAGAAGTAACACAGATTAGACTGATGAAGAATAACTTCTATTCTGTTAGTAATAAAGCCAAAACCAAACGATGAACACCATCATGAGGCTCATCGAAAGAGGACGATCATGCCAGAGCAATGGCAAAAAGAACGGATAAGGTACGTGCTCTCACGCATTAGCAAGAGTGATGTGAGTGGAGTTCATGAGCTGACGTTGATCTGCATATGTAGGCGTGTGGACGATTTTTCAACGACGAGTCTTCAAGAGATGGGCTCTTCAGTGGAAGACGACTTCTCTGGCGATGAGGTGTGACACTAGATTGTCGGAATAATCTGGATTGAGCTTTATATTGCCGATGATGACTTACTTTTTAGTTTTCTAACCCTTATATATATATATATATATTTTAAGACGGAGATAAGGTTCTTTGCTCTGATGCCTTGAAAATTGAAGAGGGTTTTACTGGATGGGTTGACAACCAAGTGGGCTGTCTCATACTTTGTTTATAGTTATACACGATAACTACTGTGCGGATAATCTAGACTAGATACATTATCCCTTAGACTTAGGTACGTCTCCCTGGATTTATGAATATACATTAACTATCTCCTTGAACAACGACTATGTTCTTAACATGGTTATCATATCGGCTTGAGAATTTTTGATGCGGTCGCGGTGTCGCGTCGCGATATCGGGCGATACGTATTATTTTATTTTTTTAATTTAAAAATAAAAATGTATACATAGAAAAATTCTAAATAATAAAATAGATATATTACATGACTAAAAATATAGTGACGCTCTTTCTAAGCATTAGATAACTATTTATAACAAGCAACTAAGCTAATTTTTTTTCCACCTTTTACACAAATCATCGAGAAATCGTTTCTCTCATTGATTTCTCGCCGCAACAATTAGTAGTCTTAGTGTATCGCTGAGATATTAGCTTGTCTCAGTTGCGACAAAGCGAGATGACTATTCTTGGCTTGTCTCAGTTGCGACAAAGCGAGATGACTATTCTTGAAACATTTCTTTGACGCGGATTAAAATCTTGTCGCGCCATCCATCAATTCCGATATGTCTCGGACGAGATCTCGGTGTCTCGGATGATACTTTGAACCATGGTTCTTAACGGCCAATCTAAGATCATAATATCATGAAAAGCATTGAAAATGAAGCGAGACAATGAAGAAAATTGAATCGGCTATACTCCTGAGGCCACACTAAGGCAATGATGAAGATTGGACAGCAGCTATGCTCCTTAGACTAAATTGAGATCAAAGAATCATCAATGGAAATGAAAAATGGTGGAACAATGTTGGCTTACATCAAGCGATTGCTGTTTTAAGTCGTTGGCAGGTCTCAAACAAGTTACTTGTTGACAGGCATCACAGTTGGTAGGCGCGTGAGATTTGAATCACAGCCTTCAATTAGGACATGAGGGCATATCCGGAAGGCACCTGCGTTGATTTCCAGTAGCTTTTGGTCATCGACTCCCAACGATTTTGTTGGTGTGGTCACTGGCCGTATAGATTGTCGGTGGCAGGAGGTAGTGCATCGCTAGGATTTTTTATGAATTTTTTTTTTTTGGGGATTAGTGTTGGAATCAAGCTGTAATACCAAGTTGAAAGGAAAGAGAGAGAGAGATTAAAACAGATTAATTCAACTCCTCTCTGGTGTATTATTTATAGTGAAAGAGTCGAATACAATTAGTAACTAAAATAAAAGTAAGAATTTTTGTAAAATTCAAAAATGCTGAATATTCTAACAAGAGACAATGAAAATCATTTGTAGAGATTGCAGCACTAGCAGCTTGGGATGATGTAGGGCTTTCTTGGAAAGCTGGCTCGGGCAAGAAGACCAAATTAGTTGTGGGAGAAGTAGGTGAGCTAATATCCAATTGTTTGACGTTGGAATGAGAAGAACTGGTGCTGAGACTCGAGGTGGTGAAAACCTGGGTGGGTAGAATTTATGAGTATCCTAGGTTGTATTGAGGTTAATAAATTGGGGAAAAAAGCTCATCTTTCCATCAAAGGAATTGACGAGGGAGTATTGTGGAGAGAGGAGTATGGAGGGGGTGCCTCTATTTCTCAGTTAGTATAATTTGGGTTTTTGTAATCGGAAGGGATGTGATTGTGATAGCATGTGTTGGAGCTCTCACTGTTTTTGTTGAAGCATGTTGTGTTCAAAGGGATAGGGGATGTGTGGTGGTGTGATTGAGGTATACATGGAGCTCTTTGGTGGTGTTCGGCTGAAGGTGAAGATTGGCGGGCGAGGTGTTCTGGCATTGGTGCAGGTGTAGGTTGGTGAGGTTGTATATGATTTGCCAATTTGGATTGAAAGTGGGGGGCCTTTGTTGATTGGAAGAGTTAGAACCAGGATTTTCAAATCCGGCACACTCTTGCTGGTTGCGAAGACTTGGCAGTGGATAAGGAATATTACAGGATAGGTTTGGAAAGGACTGGATTTTTGGAGCGACTCTTGGACTGAGGAGGGAGGATTATCGGTTTCTGACAGTGTATGACTTGGTAGTGAATAAGGAAGCCTCGATAGTGGGGTACAGAGCTCCCTCCAGGCAAAAGTTGGAATGGAATTGGTGTTGCAAGGAAGTCTATTCAATTGGGAGCTGGAACCTTTTGGTGAATCTTTTGGGAGTGCTTCACAGTTGTAAGCTGAATGAAGGTTGGGGGTCTTTCGAAATCTGGGGCTTTTGAGATAAAATCTTCCTACAATCATATGAATGGGCGTAGTGGATGTATATTCACTTGGAAGATGATACGGAAGATGGGGGCAGCCCGCAAGGTGTTCTTTTTTGTTTGGTGTGTGGCTCACCGAAAAATTCTCACAGTAGAAAATTTAAGGAAAACAGGGCTTGTAATTTTAAATTGGTGTTGCTTTTGTAAGCAGGAAGTGGAGACCATTGATCACATTTTTATTCATTGCCCTTGGCCTAAGGAATCGTGGAATCTAACTTCAGATAGGGTTGGGATTTAATGGCTCTTTCCAAAAGTTACGACTCAGATACTCCAGGAATTGGGAAGTTACAGAATTCGAAGAACTCAAGAAGAGCTTGGAATCTTGTGTTGTTTTGCCTAGCATGGTTGATTTGGCAAGAAAGAAATAGTAGAATATTTTAAGATATGGAGAAACCTTTATACAAAGTGAAGAGTGTGGTTTTTTATAAGTTGGATGGGGGGGGGGGTTATAAAGCCTGATTAAATTCTTTTGTTTCTTTTGTGAAGAACATGTCAGTTCAGGGTTCTGCGACCTTTTTTGATTAGCTTTCTGCTTGGTTCTGTTCCTGCTTTGGCTTTGGGCACTTTCTTACTGCCTTTTTTTATCTGTGATAATATTTTCCTTTTATCAGTCAAAGAAAATAATATTTTTAGTGTAAGGGTAAATAACATCTCCCTTCCCTAAATGTTAAAGGGTAGGTAGATGTAATTTACCCTAAATGTAATTTGTCCTTCTCCTGGATTTTGGGATGATGTTATGCTACTATTTTGGTTCACTCAGTTTGGTTTCAGTTTGCATATTTTTATAGGCAATAGTAATGGTGCTCTTATTGCTTCACCTAACTACTGTAAGGATATAAATGCATGTCTTTTGTTCAGCAATTTATTTCCATCGATGGTGATTCAGACTGTTGGAACTGTTATTTTTTCTTTGTTTTACTGCAGGAAATCTACTCTGTAAAATTGCCTGGAAATCCTAAAATTGGTGAAGGGAAGCCTGAAAATCAAAACCACGCCGTTATATTCACTCGTGGAAATGCAATACAGACTATTGATATGAATCAGGTGAGTGGGGGATACATAACCGATTTAGATTTACATTTATGTTCTTGCTTGATTTATTCTTCTGTTTTTGGTGCTTTATATATCATGTGTCTCTGCGTCCTCACACAAGCACATTTTTATATATGGGTGTCTTCACTTTAACGATTGTGGATTTGATTGAGATGATCATTTACACCTTCAGAAATGACAGGCATGCTACCTTGACATCATAGATCGGCCATAGATTTCTCTTATTCTTCTATCACATTAGACCTTGGCTATTCTTATACTCCCAATTTCATTTCACTTATTCGTCTCATCTCCATTGAAATCAGCACTTACCCATTTAGATTTGTCTTCTTGTTCTGTGTGTTTGTGTTTGTGTTTTTTCTTTTGTTGGGGGGGGGGGGTGTTGCTGCAAATCATTGCTTAGAGAATGAAATTTGGATATGGTTTCCTCTGCTCATTCTTTTTTTCATTCCAAAGCATTTATGCCTCTCACTTCTCTTAATCTCCTGAAGCAGGTGTATTGATTTCCATTCTATCAAACTGCTACGCGAGAAGGAACTGCTGTTTGTCAAAAGCATTATAAATACATCACCTATTTGATCATCTTACCATTCATGAGATATAACTTGAAGTCTATATAATTCTATGGAACCCAATAAATTAATTAAATACTTATTATTTTGTAATATTTTATGCTGTACATTTGTCATTACTTTACGACGTTTCGATGGAAGCATCATAGTTATTATTTTACTTTGTGTGTTGTTTCAAACTTTTTTCACTATTTGATTGGGAGGGTAGCCTGCGACGCTAGATTTATCTTTCTCAGTTGACTAAGCTATCACATTTGTTTCACAATATATTGTTCCTTGGTTCAGGATGCTGCTGTAGACACAATACACTTTATTTCATTAGCAGAGTAGCCTGTGACGCTAGATTTAGCTTTCTCAGTTGAGCAAGCTATCATTTGTTAGTTTCTGTTCTCTATTAACTCAGAATGAAGGATGCATGAGTCGTTCGTTTGTTTTTTCTCCCCCCCTCTCCTCTAAACGTGAGAAATTTACACTTTCAAGAATTCTGTGAAGTCAATGAAACAAATATTTATACTAAGTCAGGATAAAAGAGTTGTGTTCTAATTTTTTGAAAATTGTCATCTTAGTATGTCTGTTTGTGTTGTGTCCATTACCCCTATCCCATAGCTACACTTCTTAACTAGTCTTTTTTCATGATTGCAAATTTGCAATGGGTGCTTAATCTAGTAGATGGATGCCTGTAAACAATATTTACATGTATGTCATTTCTCTCACTTAGTTGATATGTCAAAAAAAAAAAAAAGGAATTTTGCTTATGCGTATTTAATGTTTATTTAGTACAGTTAGTCCTAACGATAAAAGAGAAGGGTTTTGGTAGTTTGACGGCAAGCATGAAACACTTTCACTTCTTATGAAAATGAATCCGAATGAGCTGATCCCAGCTATTTCGGGATTAAGGCTTTGTTGAGTTGTTGAGTCACAGTCTTTGTTTTTGGCATTTCAAATTTCCTTTAGTTGTAATTTATCTCTAAGTAAAATGCTCTTAGTTGTATGTACATGTAATATATATGCCTTACATTCATGTGCCTTGCATCCCTCTAGTTAGCATGTAATGTTTGCACCTTGTGTTGAGGCTCTAGCAAACCAGTACTATTTGCATGAACGTTTTCTGCATCTTTTCATAGTTTGTTGTGCTATTTTATCATTTTTCCTTTCATTGCTTTTGGTTTAGGATAATTATTTTGAGGAAGCTTTGAAGATGAGAAATCTTCTTGAAGAATTCCATCGTGACCATGGCATTCGTCCTCCTTCCATTCTTGGTGTGAGAGAAAATATTTTTACTGGAAGGTTTAGATCCATATAGTTTCTCGTCTGCCTACTTGTTTGCTTCCTTTTGTATATGGAATTGATATTTACGTCATGTATTATATGGAATTGATATATACATATATGGTTAATGCGTTCTTAACCTGATTTATGCAGTGTGTCCTCTTTAGCTTCTTTCATGTCGAATCAAGAGGGTAGCTTTGTAACGCTTGGTCAGCGTGTTCTGGCAAATCCTTTGAAGTAAGTTCATGGTTATTGTGCAATTGACCTGGCAGAATCTTTGTAATTGGGGTTTAGATACTAAAATAAATTTTCAGGGTCCGCATGCATTACGGTCATCCAGATGTATTTGATAGAGTTTTCCACATAACTCGGGGTGGTATCAGCAAGGCGTCTCGTGTAATCAACATCAGTGAAGATATTTTTTCAGGTACGAATGGGATGGTGACCTTTAGTTAGTTTTCTCAACACTGATAGGATGCCAAAGCAAACATGTTTCAAACTGTGGCTTTATATGTTAGTTTAAATATAGGGCTGCGAAAGGGTTTTATAAGGAAGATAAGAACCTAGGTGGTAATTGATTGTTTAATTGCCAACTCTTTGAATATGAACTAAAATTAGGTTGTATGGATAATCGAGAGCTTAAATCAAGAAGCACTTTTAGTTGACTTTTCATGTGTGATGGTGTGTTGTGCTTGCGCGCACATATTTGTTTTTGTTTTTTTTTTTTGGTTGTGGGGGGGGGGGGGGTTTGGGGAGGGGGGTTTTAGTTTCGGTTATTTTTGGACTTAATAATTGAATTGCATTGGCTGATGGAAGTTTATTGGTTTTTGTCTAAAATGTTTCTCAGAATATGAGATATGCCAAGCATAGGTGAGAATTTCGTGCACCGAGTTGTCCTTACGAGATATGCCAAGCAAGTTAATAATGAGATGTATAAGAACTTTGAGAAATCTCAATGCTATGGCTTTGTGATGCAGATAGAGAGACTTGATTTCGTTAAAAATATTCTTAGCTGCAACACTAGTTGATTTGATCAGAGTATTTTAGGACTCGAGGATTTTTGGATTTTCTTTATTTATTTAATTTGCTTATTGTAATTATTGGATTTTATTTGCTTTCCTTAAGTGAGGGATTCGACTCTTGATATAGCCTATATAATGGCTAAGGTTGTAAGAGATCAGTTTTGAATGAACGAGTGATTAATTGAATTTAGTATTAGATTTTAGCTTAGGTTTTCTTTGGTTATTTGTGTTCTTGTTTTGTTGTGCTACATCACGAGGTATCAAAGTCAAAACTTCATAAAACCCCAGCTATTGTCACTATTTGCGCCATATTACATACCAAATCTTGATTGTCTACAATTTACATCATTGGTCGAAACTATAGATTCATCATTGCCATCAGTTCTCGTGGTATCCCATCAGCAACTATAGTGGTCCTTAGCATCGCCCTTGTCGTTGCCATCCCCACAAAGCTTCGTTAGCGTTGTCATCAACCAAGGACAAAGTTTGATGTAATCATCCTTGTCAAAATATTTTAAATTATGTTATCAAATATTCTTTTATATACCGATTTTAGAATATTTTATATCTTAGTTTTTAGTAAGTAGTAAGATTTATTTTGGTATGTAGTTCATTACCATGCATACCACTCATTATAAACGTATTTAAAGGTCTCTTTTTAAGCTTTATGATATATATGACAAGATGTAAATATTATATTTTTTTCCCAACTCTACTTTCGTCTTTTATATTTTCAACATGATATCAGAGTCATACTCTTGAGTTTTTTATTTCTTTGGTGTAACATCATTCTACTGCACTATTTTTCCCCACCACAATATCTACACAATTCTTTCATCTTTTATTTATTTAGTTTTTCCTCGTGTTTTTTTTCTCCTCTTTTTTAGGGCCTTTTTTGGCCATAACATCAGTACAATCATTGTAGAATTTTTTGCCCCTATTCTGAGCCATAACAAAACTTTTTGCGTTATTTTCTTCTCTAGTGTTTTGTTTTTTTCTCTCTTCAGAGCCTTCCTCTGCTATAGCTCCACAACAACCACTAACAAACAAAAAAAAAAAAAAAAAAGATGAAAAAAGATGAAAGAAAAAAAAAGAAACTCTTTCTTCAGCAATCTAAGTCGGTTCTTAGGTTTTTAACCCTTCTTATTTTGATTCTAACCTCTATTTCGTATTTCTTCTTAGTACACTTTTTATTTAGGATGATATCTTAACATTATATTTTCATCTTATTTATAGTATTGTTCTTGATGAAGAAGATTATCACACACTTAGTCGTTCTTACTAGCCATAAACTCTGGAGAGCAAGGTGCTATTGTTTTTCTTTCGACAGTTTGTAGTTTTGTCTTTCTTGTTCTATTTTCGCATATCATATATTCTGTTTGGTGGTTTTTCAATATCAAATTCAGAAAGTAATCATACCAGTGGTAGAGAATTTTCTTTAAGAACTCACCGTCGTAACTTTTGTCGCCATCAATAGCCACACAACTCCAGATTCCGTATTCATGACTTATTTTGCTATCTAGTTTAGCTATTTTGGAATACTCTTTTTTCCAAACTCAAGTTGGTTTACTACCTTGAGTTTGAGGTAGGGTGTTAGAGTGGTTTATATTATGTTATCAAATATTCTTTATATATCCATATTAGAATATTTAATATGTTACATTTTAGTATGTAACTAGATTTATTTTAGTGTGTAAATTATTACCATACATACCACTTATTGTAAGTCTATTTAAAGGCCTTTTCTTAACTTTTATGATATATGTGAAAAGATGTCGATATTATATTTTCTCTTCAACTCTATTTCTTGTCTTTTACATTTTCAACAATCGTTGATCGCCAACATGGTCCTCCATTGTCACAACCCTTAGTTGATTGCTCAAGAAATAGGACATCTAAATAAAATCCATCACAACTCCCATGACAAGCCTATCCAGTGGCATTCCAGGCACATGTGATTGCTTCCTTGGAAGTCTTGCTACTGGCTGCTGTTTGCCCACCTCCAGCATTGTCTCCTTCCTTAGTCCTCTAGTGCTCATCTCAACGCTCCAGTGAGCATAGGACACCCCTACCTCTTCCTAACCCTTCCAAGATTGTCTTCTTTATAGTTGTGGACACTTCTCAAATGCTGGAACTCATTCTTCCTCTACGAGTACATGTTCTTTTATTGAAATTGGGATCCTATATTTTGAATTAGTTTGTTAAGATATTAAATTGGTGCATTGGTGGGTCCTCTTTGGACCCAAGCTTGATAGAATATCGATTCCCCACTTTCCCCTCTACTCTCACAATTCACGACATTTCGCAACCTACTTTACTATGTGACCAAAAATAATTGTCTTTAGTAGTTGCTTAAATTCGACGACAACATTAGTTAGTTTGTGATCCATTTGCCCCTTCAATTTGCATAAACATTGTGTAAACCCTTGTTTCCCCATTACCTTGGTCATTTTCGTTACCCCTCACTACTGACCCTTTTCTCCATGGACCCAATTGTTTTTGCCTTAGAAAATAATGTGAACACACTAAAGGATTCAATGGCCCAACTCTATATGGATTTTGATCGATTTGCTAAGGCTTTAGCTGAACGTCGCATGGATGATCACGGGGGGACGTTCCTCTTGTGAATACACATGATCTTCCCCATAGTTCTATTGACTCTTTATGATTTTTGCCAGTTGGTCTCAACCAACCCAACTTACCTCATGGACCTCCAGTATGATATTTGGAGGGGGATGACTTGGTCATAGGCCATGGTATTAGATTTCCTCAATTTGATTGATATGAGTGTGTCGGGGAACTGGGGCCCATGATGGAAATTTTGCCCTGCCTATGCAATACCCTGGGCCCTAACACGATGACTTTGCAAACATCATCAAGCATGTTAAAGGTTGAGGATGGGGGAAGAAGGCTAGAAACACACCAACATCTTTCACATTTTTCTTAACTGTGGGAATAAAATTCATAAGGTTATCATCAATGGGGCAATACCATGAATGTAGTTTCACTTGTACCCTTAGCAGAATAGGGTTGTCATCAATGGGGCAACAACATGAATCTAGTTTCCACTTGTACTCTTAGCGGAATAAGATTGAAACCCCAACCACACCCACAACCATTCAAGGTGGGTTGGGCCAATATGATTAGTCTCACAGTCACCCATAGGTGCTTATTCCCCCTTCAAATGGGTAGTTATGCTAATAGAGTTTGGTGCAACATACTCCCGATGGAGTAGCTCATATCCTGCTCGATCGCTCTTGGTTGTATGACATGGATGTTGCTCATCATTTTTGCACTAATACCTACGTCTTTCCACATGAAGGAGAGAGAATGCAACTGAACTCTATTAAGCTGCTAAACCAAGAGCCCGAGGCCCCACCATAATTGGCTTCTCCACCTTAGTGTGGATCATTTACTTAATTCCCAAAGCCCCATTTCATCCAATTGTTAAATCAGAATTGAGTTCGTGGAAGTGGAAACAGTATGTGAGTTTTTGTTAGGTCTAGCAAAGACATTGCCCACTTGCACAAGCAATTTTGTGATGTGACACCTGAACTTCCTGCGGCCTTTGTCCAAAGAGAGAGATCCAGCATGCTATAAGCCTAGCTTTCGATTCTCAGTTACCTAACTTTCAGATTATTAATTGGGTGTGCTGAATAGTCTTAATTCTGAGGGAGCGGCTCCATATAGCACATTAAATTAATACCTTTCAAAAGATATATAAATAAATAAATAGGGTGTACTATCGTTACATTGCATAGCTCATTCATTGAGGTTCTATTTGTGATATTTTTGGTCCTTGCATTATGCGAGCTCTATTAACTCCTTATTAAGATGGCTCATGTCGAATCTGCATCAATAGTTGAGGCATTAATAAAATCATTGTCAAGTTTCGGTTCTCGATTCCTCATTTCGAAGCCATGCTTGATTTGCTAGTTGGTTCCGTCTGGTTCACCAAGTTAGATTCACGTAATAGGTAATTAGTTTCGCATACGCCCTGTTGATGAGTGGAAGACAGCCTTTAAGACCACAGTTGACCTATATGAGCTGCTTCTTATGCCATTTGGTTTGTCCAGTGCTCCTAGTACTTGCATGCATATTGTGACTGAAGTAGCACTTAGGCCTTTCATTGGTAAGTTCTTTGTTGTCTATTTTGATGACATACTCATTTATAGTGGAACGATAACAGAACACCTCAATCATTCCCAACAAGTTTTCGAAGTTTGACGAGCAAAACAGCTATATGTTAACCTCATTAAGTGCTCATTCATTCAATCTCATGTCTATTTTGATGACATACTCATTTATAGTGGAACGATAACAGAACACCTCAATCATTCCCAACAAGTTTTCGAAG
>QLOD02000009.1:16409458-16435555 GCA_003260245.2 Sideroxylon spinosum
TGTTGTTGTCCTGAATCCATTTATTTTATTACATAGTTAGAATCCTTATCCCGTCTAATTAAATATTGGTTTTAAAAACTCACTAAATACCTATTTAGAAATTAATTTTTTTAAAACAATTGATACGTTAAATACCTATTTAGAAATTGAATTTTTTAAAATAATTGATATGTTTTCTATAATGACTAGTAAATATATTTATAATTTCTCTATCAAGATCTTTATTTTTCTCGCATGAATTAAAAAACAAATCTCATCCATATAAACTAGAAATGATATGGAATATATAAATTCAATCACTATTTATATATTCAGATGATTTTACAAAATTAATCATTTAATTATCACTTTAAAATGTGAATAACCTTGATAATAATCTACATCAAATAGTCACATGTATAAGAGTTTAATTGCTTTTACTTTGGCAACATAATTTTAATTGTTTAAATGTATATCATATATGTTATATTAAATAGGTTTCTAGCGGGTACCTTATAAGTGGCATTTTACTGGGAAATTTGAATTCATTCTATTCCTGTACGGGTATTAGATTTTAATCTCAAATCTGTTCCAATCTTATTAAAGTATTACTCAACGAGTTTGGTCGAATTGAATAGCATTTTACACCCATCCCCTTGACATTCTTAAGTGGCATTCTTATAGTAAACAACTATTTTAATGAGTTATTTGTTTTAAAGTGATTGACTCGTTATAAATTCACATCATTCTAATGAACTATTTTGATTAAAATTTTTAGTTGTATATCATTACTCGTAACTTATTATCTCAATTGATGACCATCACGATGGTGAATTTGTTTGTAATACAAATGTAAATGATTAAAGGGTTGTGATGGGTCAATTCTGTTGGATGGAAACGGGACTGAGAAAGAAGCTGCCCCCAACAAGAACTCAGCGAGAGGATTTGAAGTTGTGGACGCAATCAAAACTGCTGTAGAGAGTGCATGCAGCGGAGTTGTCTCCTGCGCTGACATACTAGCCATTGCCGCCCGAGATGCAGTCATCTTAGTAAGTGCCCCCACTACTCATCTTCCTTAACTGTTCATTCACTCTTTCTTAATTACATACACGCTTAAATTATAATTGATTGTGTGCTTCATTGACGTATTAAAGATGAAAATGATATACTTTGAGAATTTTTTTTTATTAAAATTTATAGTAGAAACGATGTGATAATTACATTTTCATAACATGAAATTTGTTAGTAGATTATATTTTTAAAAATGATTGATAGATTTATAATTAGTCATCTTGTTCTAGTAATAAATTCTAGTAGTAAATTTTAACATAATAACATTACGTATGTTAGAAGGGTGGCATACAGGCCCGTCTCGGGATGAGTCCAGCGAGCCCTTGGGTTTGGGCAACACCCTGGGCCAAGGACAACAAAAAAATATTTTTGAATCTAAAAAAAAAAAAATTAAACCCAACTAGGTAACTAGGTAATTCAGGACAAAATTTTCAAAATCGAACTTAAACAACTAAATTATCGGGGCCGGCACTGGTGGCATAGCACTAAACTTGTTCCATAACAATTTAGAATTCACAAGTTGATATTCAACAATGTTTTTTTAATTACTGCGTAAAATTGCACTCTACCCCAGATCTCGTATGCACAATAACTACTATTCTGAGGCTTCATTTGGGTAGGAAGGAGCTCTCTTTTTTTTTTTTTTTTTTCTGTTTTATCTAAATTTTCTTTTTCCAAAATCTGATTTTCGTCTTAAAACCCATAATTTTTAAACATGTTAATCGTATTGGTAAAAAAAAAAAAAAATTAATAACAATAAAATAATATTGGTTTGGTCAAGAGCTGGAAAAAAAAAAAAAACAGTTTTTCCTTACTTTTTTTTTTTTTTACTCAAATGGATGTAAATTTTTTGATTTTTTTTTCTAATAAATGCTATTAACAAGTTTAAAAGCTAGGAAAAAAAAAATCAAGTTTTGGTGAAAAAAAAAATTCATATAAAATAAAAAAAATTACAAAAAATTAAAAATCCACTTTTCTGTAACCAAACCAACCCTTAATAACACCTACCGTTTCGTATTACCGATAAAAGAAAAGAAGACGCTTGTTACCTTCAGCGTTGTTAATTAAAGCTACTGAGACGATATTGTGTAGAGTGGAGGAAAATCGTGGAAAGTTTTACTAGGAAGGAGGGATGGACTAGTGGCCAACCAATCAGGAGCCGCTGCAGGGCTTCCTTCTCCTTTTGATACAATCGGCAACATCACTGCCAAGTTCGCAGCTGTAGGCCTAAACCTCACTGATGTGGTGGCTCTATCAGGTACTAAAACTCATCTTCCATCGCACAAGGTCATTTTTTTCTTTGGTAAATGGTTTTTTCCACCGTAATTAAGTAACAAGAAAGTAAAATTAGAATGATACTACAGTAATAGTATTATAATTAAAAGCATACTTCTGTTAGTCTAATACTTTAAAATAATATACTCACAAAAAATATTTTACATAGTTCTAATAATGTTTTTAATAATATTACTCCAACATTTTTTTATTATTATATTACAACCAAAAATTTGTCCTCGTAGAATTTGGTATCAGTCCAATAATAATTAGATCTAGATTATTGAATTTAATGCATCTAGACCTTTCAATGTAATGGTTTAGATTTGGGGGATATGGGTGGGCTTATAACTTCGGCAACATTCATACTATCCAACCATAAATTGAATTGTGTAAAAATGTTATGGATGAATCCATGTACAATCAACATATATTTTATTAGATGTTTTGATTTAGAGTGATAGGTCCACTTGTCTTTCCATATATCTCATCAAATATTTTTTATAAGATTTTCATAAATTTTTTAAATATAACTCTTCAGGTAAAATGGTATTACTGCACAACAATATATTTATACTAGAGTCTCTGCCCGTGCCTAAAGGCACGGGGTCCATATTTCCATATTTCTCATCAAATATTTTTGATAAGATTTTATAAATTTTTTAAACATAACTCTTCAGGTAAAATGACACTACTCTACAACAATATATTTATACTAGGGTCTCTGCCCGTGCCTAAAGGCACGGGGTCCACATCCAGCCCCCCTCCCTCTTCTCTTTCTCTGTCATGTCATATGTCAAATCATTGAACAAATTTATAAGATAAATATATATGAGTGCCATTGATATATATGCTATATATACATGTATGCAGGTGCTCATACAATAGGATTAGCAAGGTGTGCTGTGTTCAGTAGTAGATTGTTCAACTTCACAGGGACAGGGTCCCCGGACCCTACCATGGATACTTCGATGGTGTCTGACCTGCAAAGCCGGTGCCCAGTCACGGGAGATGGGAACAACACATCCCCACTGGACCGGAACTCTACTGATTTGTTCGATAACCATTACTTCCAAAACTTGGTCAACAACAAGGGTCTTCTTTCCTCTGATCAAATCCTATTTTCAGATGACAACGCTGCAACAACCACCAAACCCCTGGTTCAAACCTACAGCAACGATATCAACCTTTTCCTCGATGACTTTGCTAACTCCATGATCAAGATGGGGAACATTAGCCCTTTAACCGGCTCAAATGGACAGATTCGCAAAAACTGCAGGGCTGCTAATTGAAGGGTATATTATACTTAGCACTTTTATATTTTACCATTAACCTTACTACAAGACCTGTACTTTAAGTTATTTTAATTTACTATTTATACTTTTAAATCGTCCCACTTTACTCTTTTTGCCCGTCATTCTAAAAATAATTTAATAAAAAATATTACATGTTTGTCGCATATAAGGAACACGTATTGTTTTCCATTAATAAGTTAATAGAATAAAGTAAAGTGGGATGATTTAAAAGTATAAATAACAAATTAAGACAATTTAAAGTATAGATAGCAAAGTGAGAATGAATAAAAGTACAAGAGTGCTAAATATGACTTACCCTTAAATAAATTAACTTCTCTTATATATATATATATATATTGCATGGGCACTTCATAAAAGTGCACCACTAAAGTAGCTGGATAAACTAAATGCATGGGGTGTTTAGTGCTAAAGTTTCGTGCTTATTAATATTGTTATGTATCAAAGTGTGTCTTTGCCTAATCTTTCTTTAGTGTTGAGTACCATATTTTGTAACAAATCAGTAATGCATTAAATGATGAATTGAATCTTTCCTTACCTTCTGTTTGATCAAGCATCCTTTTCCACTGACCATATGTATAGAATATCAAAGACGGACTTTCTACAGTCGATAGTTGATACTACACAAGCAACAAGCTGTCTTTGAAAAACTCACATAAGTTATATATACATAATTAAGTTGTGTAAATCCAGCTTAGGAGATATATAACGTAACATTGTTATTATTTTTCAAGTAAATATAATTTTGATAGTGCCTGTTCGGGTACCAACTCAAAATATATATATATATTGCAGACCTCTAAAGAGTCCACAGCTCCACCAAGTAAAAGGTTACTGTTTACGGAGAGAAGTAGAAATATGGCATGGGTAACGTTCCATCGTCATGTTAGGAATTTGTGGTTCATTACTATCCATATTTCCATGCCTTCCCCACTCATCCATGAAATCCACTCACATTTCACCAATCATGACATCCATAACTATGCTCCCCACCCCCTTCCCGCGGCAGTATGTGTGGGGATAAGCACCATTTCTTATATCTTTACAAAATATTCGAACACAAATACTCATTTAGTGCACATATTAACGACAAAAATCTGCTGCAAGTTTACTTATGGCCTTTTTTGCTCATGCTGTTATTTCTCAGTGCTACCGTCGCTTGTTCTCCTTACTTTTTATCACGAGTTTAACATATAGGAGCTCATTCCATATATCAGGGACACCAGGAAGGCACCAATGGCTGCAATCCTGGAATCTCAACGAAGATCGTCTCTCCTCTTCTGTAATGTTTTGCTTCCTATAAATTGATGGATGGGCATCCTTGCGATAATCAGTCATTCTTGTAATATTCATATAGAAGATTGGTGTCTTCATCTGTTTCAATTCCCGCTCCAATACTCTCATTTTCTGTGGATATTCAGATAGATAAGTTGCATTCATGATTGGCTTTGACTCCCTGTCACATTGCCCCCCAGAATTCCATTGCCCACCTCTGCATATAAAAAATTTATAGGCAAAGAAAATATTAATTGCTTTTCAAAATAAATGTTGTAGTTAACTGTTAAGAAATCTAGTTTCTAATTTACCTAAAATGTGCTGGAGAGTAGCCCCTAAAGAACACCAATGTCTTCCCTGGGTCTATATTGGCATCAATCCACCTTGCCCATGTCATCATTGCTTTCCCAAAGGCCTTGAAAATATTCAATTTTTCATAAATGTGGCTGCCTTCTTGAAAGTAATCCTTCCTACAAGTTTTTATTTTCCCGGTTAGTCTTTAGATTTATTTTCTTCTTCAGCTCCTTAGATTAAGGATTCATATTGAATTTAATTCATCCAGTTTTGTAAAGAAAATAGAGCAATACCCTCTTGAGGTTCTCCCACGAGTCCACCAGTGTCCAGTGTTAAAGACGAGTACATCTGCACTTTTGAATGCATTGGATGATCTTTCTATCATATCAAGACGAAGTGTTGGCTTTTTCAATCCATTTCCATATGCTATTTCCCATTGTTGAACCAAAAATTGAGATTGAAAGAACTCCACCGAGCAATTATAATCCTGTTAAAAATTCAACCCCTAATTAATTAGCAAAGGAATTTTGTCCGATGCAAAAAATCAAATTGATAAAACACTTGGCTGCCCAGCAGTTAGTAATTCTTACTTTCAAAGGCAACACCAAGCGCTTTTTGCTCATAAAAGCAATATAAGTAGGAAAAATCTTAAGCAAACAAAACCTAGTTTAGTACATGAATGGGAGAATGAAAAGCAGGCACATACAGCAAAAACAAAAGAGTAGGAGTCATCATTTCGAAACTCGTGTCTACCAGAGGCTTCAAAGACTTTGCTCTTATCCTCCACTGAATTTCTAAGAATACAAACCATAGATTCCCACATATTCCTATTCAAGGAATCCCCCACATAAACTAACCGCTTTCCTCTCAACAATTCCAACATTTCTCTACCATTCAACCTGCAAAACAAGTTCAACTAAACCAATTTCACTAAGCAGAACCCACAAAGATATATTAGAAAAACATACATCAGCAATCAAAAAAACCAATCTCAATTGTTCCAACAGCTGTGTGCCATTCAAGATCAAACTATGAAACTAGCTGCGACAGAAACGTCAATTACATCTAGTAAATAGAAATCAGCTATATATATATATAAACAAACCCAGCCCAAAATGACAAAATACTAATAGGTAAGTTTCCATGGAAATTTGCAGCCACTGCCTAACCATTAATAAGCCAATTTTAGTGTTTCTATAATTCCTTCAAAAAAAAAAAAAAAATACATAAATAATAAACCAAAACCCAAAATTGAAATACAATTATCTTTTGATTTTGGGTTTATTTTTTTTATTTTTGTAACTCAGGTTGTTTGGTAGCTTGCGCGCACCCGCCTAATTCCTAGGCCTTAAAGTTAGTAACCAGTAAGCCCTCCAGTGACCAAAGGAGATTCGAACTATGACATCTGACAGCATACCTAAAATCTCACCAGTTCAGTCATCTCTTGTGCTAAACACAATTAACTCACATCAAACATTTCCAAATATCTTCTAATACAATTAATTTATATGTAAAACGAAACTTAGAATGCAAAAGGAAACGAAACTTAGAATGCAAAAGGACTAATGTAAAAGGTATTTAATTTTACCTTGGAATGTTACAACCATTGGGTTGCCATCTGAAGTTCTCATATTTGTTATCTCGCCTTCCATTTAGAAAACAATTGAATTGCTCGTCGATGTGAGGACACGACCCAGCTTCATACAGGGGGTAAGAATCATCCCGGACCCATGATCCATCATACATATCACAACGATTCATCAAATCCAACCACTCCTCTGTTCTCTGCTTCGCTTTACCGCTCTCATTCTTCAACAAAAACCCATCATTCAACACTCTATTCTCTTTCTTAAACCTTTCTACGGCAACGATATTGCCATACTGCGAGGACTGATTTAACACCGAAGCACTCTCGTGTACAGATGAACTATTTATTTTCCGGGAAAACCCATCATTTTCTGGGGAAAATGGGAGAGTGGGAGTGTGGGATCTGGTAAAGGAGAGCTGGGGAGGAGGAGGAGGAGACGGAGTGGTGGTGATGAGGAGGAGGAAGTGAGATCTGTTCTTGAACCAAGTGGGAAAGCTGTAAGTGTTGAAGAAAAAGAAGACGGTGAAAGCGACGAAGGCGAAAGTGAAGCCAAAGCCAAACCGGAAGGCTAGGGACCTTCGAATGGCGACCGCCGAAGTAGAAAAGTTACAAGAGAATGAATTCTTTGTATGTGGTAAGATGTTAAGAATAGTCGGCAAGTGTCTTGCCGACGGCGGTGACTTCGACATGGTTGCGGTGCGGCCTAGATCAACAGTCAAGATGGCGGGGAGAGAGAGAGAGAGAGTGTGTGTTACACGAGGCTGCGAACTTATCTGATGAGAGAGAGAGAGAGTCGCAATCGCTCAAGTGGACGAACTATTTTATTTTAGGCAAAATTACACTTACGTCCATTGAAGATTACTAAATATTGAGATAGCTCCCTTTATATATTAAAGTTACACTAAACTCCCTTGTGAAGTTGCTGATACTATGGGATAAAGGTGCTGAAGTAAATTTTGAAATTCAGGTTTTTTAGGGGAAAAAAAAAAATTAAAATATTGTCATAAACGAAGATGGACAGATTCAAAGATAGTGTTTCAAACCTTAAATAAACGAGTCGTTATTTGTATTCTTATTTTTCTTGTGTAATCTAATTAAATTTAAGCAGTGATAATATCAGCGTAGATTTTGTTAATGTAAGAATTTCATTAATGATCTTTTTAGTTATTGATAGAGTTATTTTTCTCAGTTATTTATCACAACCTACATTCTTTCTCCCTCGTTAATTTCTATTTTTAAATCTTCCTTGTTAATTTTTGTCTCTCACTTGTTAATACCAGAGCTCAATTATCGTCTTGTTTAATTATTTACAAAATTGTCTTCCTTTATTATTCTATCCAACTTTCTCTTTCTCATTAAAGGGCCGATTGGATGAGGGATTATACTCCTTCCAAAATTTTTACCCCCTCATAAGTGTGGGTTACACACTTAAGCCATTACTTGGATGACAAACTTTGTCCTCCTCTTCCCCCCTCTTAGGTTTCCCTCTCTCTTAACTTTTCCTCATTGGGGGATAATTTTTGGGCACCCCTAGGGCGAACCAAAAGTTATCCCTCTTTAAGCCTCTTATTTTTTACGTTTTTTTACCTCTCGTTAACGGTATTGTTAATTTGATCAAAATAAATTTAATGCTAGTAAAAAAATAATAGATAAACCAACAAATCAAAATAAATATAATTAAAAAAATTAGATATTAACCAACTATTCAAAAGTACATATTTAAAAAAAAGTTATTTAAATAAATTTATAAAAAATTAAATTTTCAATGAAATAAATAAAAAAATTTCAAATTGTCCAAAAATAATTAAATAGAGTTAGTTTTGTAATTTAATATTTAATTTAATAGGTAATAAAGTTTGGGACATCACAAGGACAAAAGAGTATTTGACTACTTTTTCTATCATTCACCCCTCTTATTTATAAAACATCCAAACCAAGTTAAAACTTATCCCCCTTCATAAACATCACATTAATGTGGGCCAACCATCTAAAAATAATACCCACTCTTATCTTATATCCCCTCTAAAACTTATCCCCCTGAAATTTTAGCACCATCCAATCGAGGGTTATTTAGTTTCAAAGAATCTGGATCTCATTTTTTTTTTTTTGTATATTTCAATTTTTATTTTGATTATTTTGTGATTAATTAAATTGAGTATTTTTATTGGGTAATATATGACAAGGCTATGATTTGTTTATCAATTTATGCTTAATTTGTGCCAAATGGCATAGATATATATATATAAGAATTTCATTATCTAAATTAAAAATAATTTTAAATTTTTTCTAAAATTATTATCATAATTATTCCTAAAAACATAATCTTATTATAAAAATATAACTTATTTTTTTTCTATCAATCAACTCTGAGTAATTTTTACCCCCTCTAACCAAAAGACTTGGATTTGCCCTTGACTGTCCGTTGGCCAGTTGTTACCCACATTCAGCCACGGTCAACTACCATTGCCGTCATCGCCTCTGCCTCCCCTACCTCCAACCACTACTGTTACTGTCCTTATCGTCATCACCATCTTCGATCACTACTAACAACTACCGCTCCTCACCCACCTCCAACTATTACCGTCCACTACCACTACCATCCCCTATCACCCTTACTCACCGCTAATCATTATCTTCATAACCACTTCAAATCATTTTTCCTTATGCTGGCACCATTATCAGAACATCTTTCAAACTTCGTACTTAGGCCCAGTATGTTGCCGCCAATTTCAACATTTGCTCACATATTAGCTTAACTTACCATCAACTAATGATGTTTCATAAGTTTTTATGTCCCTCACCTACAGGGTCTATTCAAGCAACAATCCTAATCCTAACTACATCTACAACCAATCACACACACTAAACCAATAAAATAAACGCTAAGAAATGAGTAAAATATAATAGAAATATGTAAGCCTCACTACTAGAAGGCCAAAATATCTGTAATCTAGTGCTCTGATACCATTTGTTTCACATCCTAAATCATAGGATTATGGGTGGACATAATTAATATTTCAAATTCAAAGTTAAAACATTTTAACTTGTTTGATTAATTCAAAATAAAATTCATAGTCAAAATCAATCCAAAATATAACTATAAAATAATTTCAACAATTTTCAATTACATTTTGTTGACACCCCAACTTTGCTCCATTATTTAATATTTATAGTATTTTAAGCTTTTAAGTGAATGGTGATCTACTAATTAACATATCCTAATCATAGGATATGTCAAAATACCAAAATTCATCAAAAAACGAACAATAAGAAAAATATCAGTTGTATCCCTAGAGCTAGGGAGAAACCAAGCTAAAGACCCAAATCAAGGTTGAAGATCACCAAACTGCACAAACATGTCCAAGACATCAAATAGACAATTCCAGCATCCATAGAAGATTCAAAGTCCAAAATCAATGATCAATTCCGTCCAGAAGTCCAGATGGCTTTTATCGGCACACCTGAAAGACGACATCAACTGGAATGCCCAAATCAAATCAGAAATGTATAAAAGATACACATATTCCCAGAACATGTCATAGAACACAAAAGCAGGCTCATACCAACCAAAAGGCCACTCCAAAGGTCATCCGAGCTCCGCCGACTCAAAATGATTTGTAACAACGAGAAGGAATCTACTTGTGCCCCAGACACAATTTGAGCATCCAGACGAAGTAAAAATGTTCTCAAATTGTACAAAAATGTTGAAGATTCATTCCCTGAGGTAGTGGCATAACTAAGTCTTACCGAGTCAAACCTTAGGAGATCCTTTCACTAATTCATTCGCAAAATTCATTAATTTTTTATGAATTCATAAAATCATCTTGGATGCCAGCCATTGGCGTTTTTGGATTTCTCATACCCAAATTTGGTAAGAGGAGTTGTCCCGGTGATGCCTCCAATGGTTAAGCCAAAGATTTGGTAGACTTCTTTTTAGTTTCAACCTGTTTTGAAGCAACAGCTTTCAAACAGACCTAACTTGGTCTTAAAGAATCCAAATTAAACCATATTTTGACTTAATTGGTTTAAGTCACTCAAAAAATTCCCAAGAGGTCCTGGAAGCTCCTTAAGAACTATGCCAAAGATCATAAAATTGCCCAAACCTTTGCGGGTGAAACTCGAACTTCGCAAAAGGCTCAAGCCAAATGGCCCATTTTTTAAGCGACTTCGTAAAAGCCAAGTGTAGGGCAAGGCGTATTGCCTACCTTGATTTGCAAACTTGTCTGCCCCATTCTGTTTTGCGAACATATTCGATTGTAGTGTTGTGCAAACCTTTTCGCTCATCTTATTTAGCAAAATTGTCTACAAAACAACCATGGCAAAGAGTTTTGCCTGCTTTATCATGCAAACTTGTTTGCTCGTTGGGTCGAGCAATTTTGTTGCCCGTTCAAGCATGCAAAACTTTTGTTCGCTCAAAAATCCTATGAATAGGGGGTCACCCCTTCTCATTTTCACCATCCCCACCTGCCTCCCTCTCTTCTCCTTTACTAAACTGGCCTCTCAAGGTTCTCAAAGCCAGAGATTCTCTTTCTAGAAAAAACTCACGTCGATATAATTTTCTCTCTCTTTTTATTATTCAATTCAATATATTTGCATAATTAGAATAAAATAGTTTTAATTGTGTAAATAAAATTTAAATACAATAATTTTAATTATGTAAATAAATTTTTTTGTTAATGAAAGGTATTCGGATCATAATTCAAGACCGGGTTATACCCGATGTATGATATTGACTGGATTTACCCGAGATAAATTTATAAAATTTCAAACAGCTTATAAATGACACGTCTAAATCATATTAACATGCCATACCATACCATTACATCATTCTTCTATGCCATACCATGTCTGTCATACTATGCCATTTCATAACATCATATAACCATGTCAGGTCATGTTGAACATCATATTTGTCATGCCATGTCATCCCTACCATGTTATAACATGTCATTGTCATCATGCACCATGCTCACATATCATATTGCCATGCTATGCCATGTTATCATGCTTATTCACCATCCCACATCATAGTATAAAATGCTAGGACATCATTTGCCATGCTCGCACATGCTTTGACATGCCATGTATCATGGTTTGACATACCGACACATGCCTTGACATGCTAGAACACACCCAGACATGCAAACACACAGCCATTAGGGTTAACACATACTTAGAAATCAAATGCTTGTTAATTCAGAGCATTCACTTAAGTGAGCTAGGCTCCAGAGATTAGGAATGAATTAGGACTGGCTAAGCTGACGATTTCTAAGTCATGACTTCCCTTAGATATATTTGACATGTATCTTTGAACTATCATCCATGATATCATCACATTTAACATGTCCATAGCATATCTGATTATGATTAACTGCATCACTCACATCACCTTAGGCTTCTAGGCCATTCACATCGACTTGACCATCATCACTAAAACCTAAGTTCTCAATCTGATCTAAGATCGTTTCTGCGAATGATAAACATTCACTCACATGCGTTAGTAGTATCCATGGAGTGAAGCTATATTCTGTAGTTATATGCGAAGCGCTAACCGTCTTTTCTTTTGGAGTTAAACTCCTCAACGGAGTGAAACATCATCTCGAGTTATATGCAAGGCACTAATTGTTACCTCTTATTTAAGGCAAGGCTCCTCTCTTTCCCTATTTAAGTACTAAGCACTAACTATCTTCTTGTCTAGAGCTAAGCTCCTTTCCATAGTTACACGCTAGGTGCTAATTGTCTCTTCAGTGCCAAGAGCTACGTCAACCTGATTCCTTGACAGGGTACGTAGGCAACTCGAGCACATAATTTGAGTCTAGCTGCATCAATTTTCATAGACCATATTCATTCTAAGCACACACATATTCATGTATATCATTGTCATATAAGTAGACATCTCATTACACTCGCACACGCGCTAGGTCCACTTTACATTTCATGCATTTATAGGTTGTATGCTATGATCATCATAAACCGGAGTATTATATTGTGAGATCATGATTGTAAGAAGTGGAAAGGGACTCTGGATATTCCTAGGTATCCAAATGTAACGATTTCCGTGTGTAGTCGAATCCCTAGGCCCATTATCTCTGATTGCATAGACTAATTGAAAGTCAACAAAAAATGGGCTAATTATCACATCATTCTAAAAGTATAAACAACACATTTTTAAATCATAATCAAGACTCGGGGTTTCTTGACATACCCATTTTGGAAATGTTAAGTGATGACTCATTGTCTTTGTAATCAAGGCCCTATTTGAAAACATAAAATCATTTTAGAATATTTTGGGCGATCTCGAATGCACCATGTCACAGTAAAGACTTAAAACTCACACTTGTCGAGCCTGGTATATGGATCCTATCACGACAGTTGGCAATTCAATTGGGAACACAGCTCCTGCTTCGAGGGTCTAACCATAGTTTTTCCTCTTAGCAGTTACTATCTCACACCATAATCTCTAGTTTATCTAATCCAAGCATGCACCTTATTTTCAGCTCGGAATTTTTCAAAAGGATGCATATTTTTTTTTTCATTTATACTATGCATAATTAACCCATTCAATTACAACTAAACTACGTACCTGCATATATTTTGATTTATTTTGTGGGATGTATAAATAAATAAGGGCAAATGCTTTTCCCTACTCTCCTAAGTACGTACTCTCCTAAAATCAAACATTGTACGCTTCATTGAGCATGCTATGCATAACCCATTTTTGCCCTGAAGTTAGTTGAAGGAGGTTAGTAGGTCCCTTCAGGATGTGGCTGTGTATACTGTCTGCCACAGTCCGCCTGAGGAGAGTATCGAACTTCTTCTCGGTTGGATCACCAACGTAAGAAGGTTTTTTTCAGAAAACTAGAGGTTTGAAGATCTGGTAACTATTAATTTTTCTAGGGTTCATTAAGTCAAGCCTTGAGCCTTATGTCCCATGTAGTCGAACCATAGGCTAGAGCATCACAAAATCATTTTCTTATAAGAACACTGGAGACAACGATGATAATCTATTTGTTTCTTGTGATTGCATTCAACATACATTTCTCCACATATATTAGATGAGACAACTCATTGTTGTCTCTGAATAGTAATAAAGCCAACCCGTTTTTGTCTAAGGAATCAGGTCCCAAATAGAACACCCATTTATGTATAGTGAACCCTTGAGATTCACCCTTTCAAATAAGAACAAAAAGATTGCCACTTAAGTCCAAGTTTGTCATGCATTTACCCATTGAGTTAAAATTAATGCATATCCCAATTCAAAACCCAGGTTTTATCAAATCTCACCTCAAAACTATCAAAAGACCTAAAACTATGCCAATTTTAAGTTTGAGATTCAGTAAAATCTAGAAACGTCGGTAAAAATCTCAAGAAACACTCTCTAAAGTTTTCATCTTCAAATCCACTCGTAGTTTCAACCCGAAACTCTGATTTGGGATAGAAATCCTGAGTTAGAGTTTCTCCAAATTTCTATCTAGATTTGCAGTTTTGTCAAAATACTACAAAAAAATTTGTAATAATTTCAACCTAGAACTTGTTGGATTCAAGGCAATATTTTCGACAAAATCTTACACTAAAAATTCATCGAAGTTTCAACTTAAAGTTCTGCTAAAATTCTAATAGATTTTGAACTAAAATAGGCAAAGACAAAAAAACTCAATTGGGTCAATAAGGGGCACCCATTCAAATAAAAAGGAAGTTTTGACCGGCCAGACATTTAAAGATCAGGAATGAAGATTCGAAAACTCAAAGAGTAGATAGGATTTTTGTTTGTTTTATTTTTCAATGTAAAAGTGTTCATTACGTTTTATAGAGTGAATACTCATTTCAATTTTTTCAAATTTATTATTTTGTAATATTTCTTCCAATGACAAATTTGACTGGAATAAGGTACTAAAATGAAGATCTAAGTGACAATCTCTTCGTATACAACTCATAATCACATCATCATTATTTCCTTCACAACGAGGATGACCTCATAAATAAATACAAAACCATTTCATTCATAATCATTTTATTAAACTTTCATTTTCATAATAGGTACTATCATTACCATTCGCTTCGCTCAAAAACACCAAGGTTGGGACCAGAAATATGGCATCTTCATCTGAAGCACTCAACACTGTTGAAACTCAAGCACTAATCATAGCTACATCGGAGAAAACAAGCCAATTGTAAATCTAACCCAACAACCTCCCATCTCAACTACCAACCTTGGAGCACACCTCTCTTGTACCTACTCACCCAATATCAAGTCAATACCTGCTTTACCAACCCTACTTCTTATCCATCCCGCTATACTTCCTCAGCCATTAACCGAAAAACTAACATGCCTTGGGCTCCAGAAAAATCAACAGAAGAATCATTAAGCCCCATGCTACACCAACCAATTTCTCTATCTAACTAACTGGAAGTAATGACAATTAGTACAAATCTAGAATCTTCAAATCCACCGTCCATGGATCCCCCTTCAAGCTCAAGGTATCCTATTACTTGGGAGGATGTTCCTTGACCATTCTTAAAAAATTGATTAAACCATAATAAGCTATTCTTCTCCCCTAATCAATTGAACTACATTACTGAAAGCAATCTTCCAACTTTAGGAAAGATTTGGGAAAAAAATGCCTTCTCAGCCCTCAAGTCCTCACAAGAAAACACCAGCTCCCTGACTTGTGGGAATTTACCTCCAATTGATCCAGCTTTTGCTTCACAGTCAACATCAAGAGATCAATAGCTTCATCCACAAGCTGATGTTTGACAATGACATTGAAGAATTGGATGCAAAAGGCCATACTACTTAATATAAAAGAAGATAGGCAAAATTTCCACAACTTGAAAGGTCTATAAGAGAATGAGGTTTGACCCAGATCAAGGGCTAGGCAAGATTCAGCAAGGCATGATTAAGCCATTGGAATTTAAAAGAAGGATCCCGGGTTTAGGGCTTGGAGCAAAACTTAAGCACTAGGAGGAAGAGAAATGGGTTAAAAGGGTAGACAAAGAGGCTCTAAACCCAAACCTGCATATGTACCAGGGGATGTTCACCACTTTTCTCACAAACTTTTATAAGGAAAAGGGAAATAAGGTAGTACATCCTCTGATGCATATACCAGCAATAGGATGGGATGATACGCCTGAACCTAAATAATGGAAGTTTCATCAGGGACCTCATCTTAAGAATGAGCATGTCATAAAAGCTACTATGGCTAACACCATTCTCTGGATGAAAGAAAACAGGCTACCTCTAGAAGAGATCAAAGCCATGAAATCTATGATTACCAAGCAATGGTGGATGGAGAACATAACCTACTACTCTTATCCATCATAGCTATTTCTTTCTCCCTGCTTCTATATAAAAGAAGAAGTCATTGATGACTTCATTAGAATAACATTGGAGGAGCAAGGATGATCAGGTAACCATATCAAAGAGGCTAAATGGACAATTATGTAGACTATCTCCCTCGACCAGATGTAGTGATCAAAGAGAAAGACTTCAAAGATTAACCTCTAACAGAGCAATCAAAGCCTTCAAACATCAGTGAAAATGGCCTGTAGGAGCCCAACATTTTTACTTTTTTTTTTTTTATTTTTTTCATTTCTTCTGCATATTTAAAATTGTGAAATATCAATACTAATGTTTATGTTATTTTTGTCAATTCCATTCATTTTCAGGAATTCCAAATCCCAAACATGCTTACATGATAACAACAAACACATTTCATATAACATTCTTCACAGCCATAATTCATTAATTCATAATTTTGAACACAACACAAAATCAACACCCATTTTTAAAAAATCACTTACAAAACCAGGCATCCCGACTCTCGAGACATATCTTTCGTGTCGTGCTAAGCGGGTATTTTGTCTATCATCCTATTGTATAAAATTTTCAAAACATTTAATCATCTTTCACTGAATATTTTTTATGATAAATTAGTTTGTTAGAATCATTACTAAGCACTAGCAAATTTTAACACAACTGAATGACATGAACTTCAAGTGTTTAATTTGGTAATCTCAATGTTGCCAGAACTACGAACGACTTGATTCTCGGTCCACCGAGATACGTAGGCAACCAAATAGGTTCGATCACTACCTTCAAGAGATCAAACCACTAGGGATATTTTATAATAATTAGAAGTGGAGCAACCTAAAGCCTAACATATTAATAGACCAAACTCAATATGACAAGAGGCATTTGATCCTGATCATAGTTAAACCCTCAATCAATATCAAAATTTTAAGCCTTTAACCTATTCTTCTTAAAAAAAATAAACGGAAAAAAAAATTCAATACAAACCATCTCTTAGAACAACCATGCCCTTAACAATACTAGGAGCTTAAGAGACTAAGTGCCTAAAGTCAAAATGACTAGAAGCCATCATTTCAGTTATCCTTAGTAGATTAGAATAATCCATCATCAAGCCCTTTGAGCCTTTAAAAAAAAATCAAATTATACATGCTTTCATTAAACCCTACCTCAGATCATCCCCCGCACTTGGTAAGCAATAGAGGTAGTTTAAACACCAGGGGCACTTCTCGTTGGAATGATTGTCTTCATCTCGTCCAATCAAGTCAACTTAACTTAAGAAAAAGTGTTAAAGTAATTTGAAAGGGGTTTATTTGAACAAAGCAGCCAAACTCAAAATAAAGAGAGACATCCATTTCTACTATCCTTAGATTACGATAATTATATCCTTTGCAAGCTCTTTGAGCTAGTTCCTATTTTTCTGCCATAAACCCCCACAGGTCATCCCCCATCCTAGGGTAATGAAAAAGAATAGAATAGAACTGAGTGCAAGAAAATGAGCCAGGATCAATACCAAAAAAGAAAAAAGCTAGGAGTCCAAAGGACAAAATGATGTAAGAGCTAGAATCAAATTCAAAAGGAAAAGAAAAAAGCTCAAAATCCAAAAGACAGAATTTATTAGAAAACCAGAAGCAAAATAATTGCACAAACACCATCAACGACTCAAGAAGTTCATTAAGAGGAAGATAACCAATGACCAAACTCTAACGCTCGAGAACAATGGAGTAGGCTGGCTTAACAAATGAATAATCAAATGACCCTAAGAGTATTTAACCCCAGAAAAATAATCTGAGCCTAAATATCCAACGTTTCTTTAACCCTAACCGATAACCTATATTATGGTCCAAATTAAGATCTCTCGGATTGAAACTGATAGTTTTGTTCAAATACAACCATCAAAGGCACTCAAAGAGCTCCCCAAAAACAGAAGGATGAATTCTTACGACAAAGGATACACGCTCAAGTAGAAGATCTTGCAAATGATCCTTGGTAAATTTTACCTGAGTAGAAATAGGATTTTGAGCTTGTACATTCCTCTCATTTTCTTCAAATCCTGAAACCAAGCCTATATTACAACCAAAATTAAAGTCCACTTCGATTGGTAATAGTTACTTAGTCAGAGAGCTCTCATAAGCTAAGGGTAACTTTTTTTTCAAACTAATTAAAACCCTATCAATTGATGATAGTCTATTAATCCAAAAGCTCTTCAAGTAAAGAAACTCCCAAGGGAATAGCTCTTCAAGTAAAGAAACTCCCAACGGAATAGAAAACGCATTCAGTGGCCAAGTCTCTTGATAAAATTACAAATGTAGCTAATACCTCATTAAACACTTCAAAAGTAAGTCATTCACAAAAAGAAGATTTTTCAAAAAGAGTGCACAAATAGTCATTCTATCACATTATCATCTAATCATTCATTTTCAAACCAAACATTCAAAGCATATTTTTTTAGCAGTACATACCAGATTCTTTCATTCAAATTCATTCATCATGCATAACTCAATTTTGAAAAATAAATGCATTGCACATGACTTTGTTCACAAAACAAGACACGCATGGTTTTATTCTCTAGTTTTCAAACTCCCAAACAAATTTTCAAAAATTCAAGCATTTTTCAAAATCAAATACCTTAGGATAATGCGCATAATTATTTACCTTTCGTAGGCACCCAGCGATGATTTTGACATCTTCACGATGAAATTGCCCTAAAACACATCAACTCATATGGTGCAAGGTGTAGAATCTCCAACAACCAAGGAGCGAGGCTTCCTTCATAAAGTCAAGTGCAAAACATGGATTCAAACATCAAACCAAGGAGCAAAGATCACATAAAACCTCAAAAGTGAAGCTCCTGTTCAAAAGGTAAATCTAGAATCATAAGATAGAGCTAGGCTCGGGAGCAAGGCTCCTTACCCAAATAAATTAGTGAGAGTGAGGGTCATCCTTGGATTAGATACAAAGCATTAAATCCTTCTTAAGAATTGTAAAATAAAGTTAGGTTCAGAAGTGAGGCTTCTTACCACATCAAACCTTTAGAGCAAAGCTCCTTCCTAAACCGATAGCGAAGCTCTTCACCAGATTAGTTAGAGCAAAGCTCTTCCTAGGAGTAAGTGCGAGGCACTAAATCTTTCTCACACGAAAGTGCATCGTAAGAGTGAAACTCCTTGGTTAGAGTAAGATTCTTTTCCCAAGGATCATGTGCTAAGCACTAACTCGACCTTAGGAGCGATGCTTCTAATCAAAACCAAATAGAGTAAAGCTCTTTACTAGACCAAATCAGATAGAATGAAGCTCGGGAGCAAAGTTCTTTACTAGACTAGTTTAAGCGAAGCTCACATCAGAATAAAGTACGAGGTACTATATCCTTCCCGCAGAAAGTGCACCTAAGTGTAATACTCATTGGTTGGAGCAAAACTCTTTCTATGAGTTTATGTGCGAAGCACTAACTCAACCTTAGGAGAAAAGCACCCAATCAAAACTTGACGGAGCTAAGCTCAGAGCGAGGCTTCTTGTCAAAACCATACCTAATTTAAAGCTAAGCATGGGAGCGAGGCTCCTTATTCGGATAAACTAGAATGAGTGAGGCTTATTTTTAAGATTAAGTGCCAAACACTATATCCTCTAATTTAGGAGCAAAGCTCACTACTTTTCTAGACCATAAAACGAAGCTTCTTACCATTCCAAAACAAAGAGTGAAGCTTAGGACCGAAGCTCCTTACAATTCCAGACCATAGAACGAAGCTCCTAACCAGAAAACCCTTAAAGTTAGCACTCTCTTTCTAAATTCTTGTGTTTGCTATAGGATTCAAAGTTAACGTCAGTGTTAACACTCCCTTTCTGAAGTCTTGTGTTTGGTATAGGATTTAAAGTTAACCTCAGAGTTAGCACTCTCCTTCTAAAATCTTGTTTCTCCAATAGGATTTAGAGTTAATCTCAAAGTTAACATTCCTCTTCTGAAATCTTGTCTGCTATACGATTCAGAGTCAATCTCGGAGTTAGTACTCCTCTTTTAAACTCTCGTTCTCACCATCACAAGAGTCAAAGTCAAATCCTAGAGTTAGTAGTCCCATTCTGAAATCTTATTCTTATCATCACATGAGTTAGGGTCAAATCTGGGAGTTAGTATCCCCTTATGAAATCTTGTTCTCACCATTACAAGAGTCAAAGTCAAATCTCAGAGTTAATACTCCCGTTCTAAAATCTTGTTCTCACCATCACAAGAGTTATAGTCAAATCTCAGAGTTAGTGCTTTGCTTCTGAAATCTTGTGTCAACATAGGATTCAGAGTCAATCTTAGAATTAGAACTTTCTTTCTGAAATCTTGTGTCCAGCATAGGATTTAGAGTTAGCTTAGGAGTTTGTACTCCCCTTCCAAAATCTTATTGTGAGCGAGGCTCTCTTCTCATAATCCAGTGCGAAAGATAAAATTAGATATTATCCCAGAAGCTAGGCTTCCTTCTCATAATCTAATGCGAGGCATAAAATTAGATACAAATTCAAGAGCGAGGATTCTCATCATAGCAAACCAAACAACACGAGGTGCCATATTTGACCAAACCCAATAGAGTAAACTCAGAGCAAGGCTCCTTATCTTACCCAACTAGACAAAGCAAAGCTTGGAGCTAGGCTCTTCACCTTACTAAACCATATAAAGTTAGGCTCAATCCAATGTTAGATAAAAAGATCACCCATCCTGGAGTGAAGCTCCCGTCTTCCCAAACTAGTGTAAAGCACAAACATAGACCGATAAGTGAAATTTATTTCCTCAAGACCAAATACAAATTAGATAATCATTTACTAATCCAGTTTTTAAGATTGCTTTGCAAAGATAAATGAATAATACAATCCAGTGGAGTGAAGTTCATTTTTCAAAAGACAAGTGCAAGGCATAAATAGATCCCCAAATTTAAGAAGGCAACTCATGCAGCTGTTTAAGTGCGAGGCATCAGCCAAGCTGCAAGGTTTTTTTTTTTTTTTATTCAACATGCAAGGGAACAAAATAGTTTCTCTTTTTCGTTTTCTTTCTTAGACAAGCTAAGGCAAAAAAATGGGGGCTAGCTATTGACATCCTAATTTTGGCCCCTCATTTTCTAAATTATAGTATTTAATACTTTTGGTCGAAATGTGCTCTACTGATTAAGTTTTCTTAATTGTAGAATATGTGAAAGTGCTAGAATTCATCAAAAAATGAATAATCATGGCAAAGAGTTTGCAAAACAGTCATGGCAAAGAGTTTTACCTACTTTATCATGCAAATTTGTTTTTACTAGTTGGGCGGGGAAAAGTTTGTTGCCTGTTTAAGTGAGCAAAATTTTTGTTCGCTCAAAAATCCTATAAATAAGGGGCCATCTCTTCTCATTTTCATCATCTCCACTTGCCTCTCTCTCTTATCCTTCCCTAAACTAGCCTATCAAGGTTCTCAAAGCCAGAGTTTCTTTCTTTAGAAAATGCTCATGTCGGTATAATTTTTTCTCTCTAAAAATATTTATTTTATTGTTCAATTTAATATATTTGTATAATTAGAATAAAATAGTTTTAATTGTGTATATAAAATTCTTTGTCAATGAAAGGTATCCGATTCATAATTTAAGATTGGTTTATACCCATGTATAATATTAACCAAATATACCTAAGATAATTTTAGAAAATTTCAGACATCATACAAATGACATGTCGACATCATATTAACATGCTATACCATATCATAATACTCTGTCCACCATACTAGGCCATGCCATAATATCACAAAACCATGTCAGGTCATGTCGAACATCATATTTGCATATGTTATGTCATCCCTACCATGTTATAAAATGCCACTGTCACCATACACCATGCTCATATGTCATATTGCCATGATATACCATGCCATGATCATGATATGCCATGTTATCAAGCTCATTCACCACCCATATCATAGTATAATATGGTAGGACATCATTTGTCATGCTAGCACATGCTTTGACATGCCATGTATCATGTTTTAACATACTATTGCATGCCTTAACATGCTAGAACACACCCAAACATGCAAACACATACCCACTAAGGTCAACACAAACTTAAAAATCAAGTGCTTATCAGTTCAGAGCACTCGCCTAAGTGAGTGAGGCTCCAGAGATTGGGAATGACTTAGGATTGGCTAAGCCGATGATTTTAAGTCACGACTTCCCTTAGATATATCTAACATGCATTTTTAAACTATCATCCATGATGTCATCACACTTAACATGTCCATAGCATATTTGATTATACAAACTGTATTACTCACCTCACCTTATACTTTTAGGCTATTCACAAAGATTTAACCATCATCACCGGGAACTGAACTCTTGATCTGAGCTAAGTTCTTTTTTTTTCGAATGATAAACATTCACTCACATGCATTAAGCGTGTTCTTTAAGCGAAAGTCTATTCCACAATTATGCTCGAAGTGCTAACTATCTTTTCCCTTGGAGTTGAACTCCCCAACCTAGTGAAACTCTATCTCCAGTTATGTGCAAAGCACTAACTATTACATCTTCTTTGGAGCAAGGCTCCTTTCTTTCCCTAGTTATGCACCAAGTGCTAACTATCTCCTTGTCTGAGGTTAAGTTTCTTTCCATAGCTATGCATTAGGTGCTAACTCTCGTTTTAGTGTCAAGAGCTATGTAAATCTAATCCCTTAACAGAGTACATAGGTAGCTCGAGTACAAGGCTTGAGTTTGATCACCCCAACGTGAAACGCTAACTTAGACCTAAGCTATTCACCTACATTACAGTCCAAATTAGGGTTGACCTACATCAACCTGATCCTTTGACAGGGTGCATAGATAGCTCGAGCACATAGCTTGAGTCTGATTACATTGGTCTTCATTGACCATATTCATTCTAAACACACACATATTCATGCATAAGAACTATATGATTGTCATATAAGCAGACATTTCACTACACTCGCACATACAAACTAGGCTCAACCACCTTACATTTCATGCATTTATTGGTTATATGTTGTAATTATCATAAACTAGAGTATTACATTGTGAAATCACGACTGTAAAGAGTGGAAATAAACTCTAGATATCCCTAGGTATCTGGGTATAACGGTTTCCATGCATAGTCGAATCCCCAAACCCATTATCTCTGAATACATAGACTAGTTGAGAGTTAAAAAAAGGCCCATTTACCTTATCATTATAAAAACATAAACTACACATTTTTAAATTATAATCAAAACTCGGGTTTCTTGACACACCAATTTTGGAAGTGTTGGGTGGCAACTTCTAGTCTTTGTAATTAAGGTCCTTTTTTAAAACGTAAAATCACTGTAAGACTTTTTGGGTGATCTCAGACGTACCATGTCGTAGTAAAGACTTACGACCGTACTCGTCAACCCTAGCACATGGATCCGATCACGACACATTTATAAATACTTAAATTATATAGGAAATTTATTAACAAAGTGATAATTCAAGAGCAACGTTTAATTAGGTAATAAATAATTTTAATTTTAGAATATGAGTTGAAAAAGTTTGAAAATTCTAAAGGATATACCATTAGGATAAATCTAGAAGCGATAATTTTGGTAAGATTTGATAATATGATTCCAACACCATACAATTATGATCAAGGACAAAGCTAGGTTTTCAAGTAGGGAGGGCCATAAATTTTTACTAGGAGTAATACATGTGCGTTGCACGTGTATGTTTATGTTTTTATATATTTAAATTTGAAGAATTTTGAAATAATTATTATAATTAAAATTTGATATCTAAAAAGATTGACGATTACTTTTACCATAAAAACCAATGATCTCAGTGGGCTAATAAGCAAAATAGACCAATATAAAAGGAATAACTCTGGAGAATATGTAGGAGAGAAAGTCTTATCATGATAATCTATAATATTGTCAAGAAACACACAAAAGGGAGCATGCAAGCAAATAGGTAGCAAGTGATCAATGTGACGGTCAACTTGTGAACCAAATTGACTGCAGTTCAAGATCCTTCAAATATATATTAGTGAGTTAATATGAAGTTTACCAGCAAAAGTTACATAAATTATTAGAGGTTGTTATATTCTCACAAAAGGATAATCACAAACACCCAACCACACCCCGCAAAGTTAGTCAACATGGTAGCTAACACTTCCTACATGGATAGCAATATAATATTCTTTCTTCAGTTTATCTAACTAATGAACAAATCAGTACAAAAAAGAAAATCACAGAATACCAAATATTTTTTAGTAAAAGAGGTTTCTGCTAATGTACAAGCATCCTAAAATTGAAAAGGAAAATGGTTAGACTCAGCTTCTTGATGTGCAAACGTCTCAAATAGGAAGGCATTTGTCCCTACTCGTACGCCCCCTTTACACAGTAACCCAATAACCTGACAATACCCAATAAGCTAATCGTGCTTGTAAAAAAAGAGAGATTCCGTTACTTGGAGAAGAAACAGTGGCCGTCGGACAATCAAAACTTGGATTTTTTGAACCTTAGATTCATCGACTCTAAATTGAAAAAACAAAGACAAAAAAAAAATGGAAAAATTTTGAAAAACTTCATCCAATAGTATTGCAATCAAAGTGAAATGCATAGCATTGCAAACAGAACATTATGTAACAAAATTAAGCAAAGGCAATGTTTCAATAGTAAAAATAAGATCCCAAACTGTGCTCTAAACTAAGAAATTGATAGTGGTCTCTGTTTATTTTCTACATCAGAAATCTAATTTAACTTGAAAGCCGCAAAATGGCTTTGGAAGCTCACGCTTCTATTGTGTTACAAGTGTAAAAGAGGAGTTCGTAGACAAGAGAGAACTTCTCTAGTCCAATATCCACTGCATATCAATGTTGAATGGATATCTTTGTAAATGGAGTAGCACAAATATCAATCTCATTTGATTATGATATTTAGTCCAATGTCTGGCCATGACATAATTAATATACTTACTGTAGTATATTTTTAAGGACAAAAACAAAACTGAATTGATGTCACAGAATGTAATGGATATGAATAAGATGCTTTACCTTTTTCACTGCTTTCTCTTACTCATGTAAAATCTTAATTCAGAGCAATCTGCTTCCCTGCCTAAGTGTCCTAAAATTATTTCTCAAAAGCAGCATATTAATTCACACAATCTTGCATATTCAAGAGGTTGAAACCATTTGTCCTACGCGCAATTGTCTGACTTAAAGGCAAGGATAAACAACACATGTACAATTAAAATTGAAGAAAATAACTTTTAAACAATAGAAAGCAAAGTTTTACATGCAATATGTTTTAGTGAACAATGATGTGTCATTTTATCTAGCATTTTTCCCACCTCCAAAAACTGTTCATTGAAACGATCCCTCCTCAATTTCTCACGGTTAGCCTTCTGCATTTTCCTTGCAGCAATAATGGTTTTCCAGCCTTTGGTTGTCAATTAACAAACCATAGGAAAGAAAGGAAAAAAAAAACAGGAGGGGGAAGGCAAAGCAATAGACAGAAAATAAAAGATTTTATCAGTGAATCAAATCTCAGTGGGTCAGTCCTGCCTTTATGTTTCCCCCGCAGAAAAATATACTACAAGATACACAATGTGTCATGAGTATTTTTCCAAACGGAAAATCGCAAAAAGGAAACTCCTACGGAACTTTTTATCCCTTGAAGAACTCTTTTCAACGGAACTCTCCCTTCAGCTAAAAGGCTTCAAACGTTATTAAAAGATTGAAATAAATAACGTCATTTCTAGAAACTTATTTTTAACCAATTGTTTGGCATTGGAGTGTCCAAAATCATTGTGAAAAGTAGATACTAAGCATAAACTATGCACAGGCTTATGCTAGACATAAGACTGGTAAAAAACTAATAATTATTACACAAAAGTGCATCAACTAAAACTTATTTTTTCCTATTCTTCTTTGGGCTGGAAATGGCATCATTAAGCTACCACTTGGAAGAGTTCGGGTAAAATACTTCATGTTACATTAAAAAATGACATTATAATATTGATTTTGTAATGTGATAT
>QLOD02000009.1:16442640-16452997 GCA_003260245.2 Sideroxylon spinosum
AAAGCTTGGCTGGGTGGTGACGGGTGTGCGTAATTTGATTAAAATTTAATTTTTCAATCGTATCAATTAAATTTAAAAAATTTGATTCGATTATTTATTTAGTAATTATTGGTTTGATTTTTTTTGTAAAAATAATAATTATCAGTATTAGTTTAAATTTATTTAGTATTTAATACATATAATTGACCTAAATATTTACTTCTATCAATGAATTTGTATTTTGAATTCTCAAAAAACTATAAAAAAATCAACAAACTGTTATAATATTAAATACATACTCTAAGTCTCAAAAAACACTTATATAAAATTTTTTATTTTATCTCTATATTTAATTATGAAAAAATATATTTAAATTTATAAGCTTACGTAATCATACCGAATCTATTTAATATTTGATTAGTACATATTGTTTCATCGATTTTGGTTATTACTTCTAATTTTCAAAATTAATTGGTTTAGTTTTAAAAATTATGTTTTTCGAAACTTATCGATTGATACTTATCTCTCTCCAATCAAACCAAACCCATTACCTCTTTGCAATCAAACCAAAACCATAACCCAAAGACAACAATCATAAAGTTAGCAACTTGATGTAACACATAACCATCAATAAGATTGCGTAATCAAACCAAACGCATAATCCAAGAAACAAAAATTGAACAAATGCAATTTCTAGGTCTCATAATTTGGTCCCAAACTGGGGAAACCACTTGCAAAGTGAGATTGAGAGAATAAGGCTAGAATTAGGGCTAGAGAGAGATATCTACATGTAATACTAGAAGAATGTCCTTTTTGTTTCCTCCTATCCTTTACTCTAATGCAACGTGGCATTCTTATTTGATCTCCGTTCTATTTTTCTTTTTTCTTCAAAATTTTGGATTTTTTTAAAATTATTTCAATTCCTTTTCTTCTTTTCTTTTTTCTTATCCACAAAACATTTGTTGATTTTTCTCACATCGACAAAGTACAACAATTTCATTTTTTTATCCTGCATATAAAATCTTTAAATTTGTAGTAAATATTTTTAATAGATTTGAATAAACTCATGAGTTCCAAAAAGGCAGCCATCTCTGGTTTTTAAGAGTGGAACTCAATTGTTTATAAATTAATATAGTTGTAAAATTTCTATATTTCAAATACGTTAGGAATTAAAATTAAAATAAAAAAATTTAATTAAACACACAAATAATATTAGACTATCTCTCTCAATCAACTCTTATTATTTTTAAAATTTAAAAATAAAAAAATATTAAAATATTAATTAAGTTCAGTAGTAGTTTTTTTTTAATTTTTAATTTTGAATTTAAATTGGTCACCATTCTATTTTTTTTTATTTTTACAAAATTCTGGATTAATTACCATTTTCTCAATTTTTTTATACTTTTTCTTCTTACTTCCAAAAGGGATTTACTTACTTATAAATTCAATATAATTGTAAAATTTACATATTTCAAATAAATTTGTAATTAAACAAAAAAAATAAAAAATTAAGTTAAATTAAAAACAAAAATAAAAATACTTAAATTTGTCTATCTATAATATTAAAAGAATGCATTTTTTTCTCTTCTCTCTTTCGATTTAATATTGTGTAGCATGTCTATATGATCTCCATTCTATTTTTCTTTCTTTCTTTCCTTTTCTTTTTTCTTTTACAAATTTTTGGTGTGAAAAATTTTGTAAATTTTAAAAAATTAAGAGAAAATTAGAAAAGGTTGGCCAAATTTAGTATTTCAAACGCACACTGAGTATACACTTATATATGTAATATCACCACCTATGTATTCATCTCATCAAAATATATAATCATCGATTCATCTATTTAAATTCTCATTTCCACATTTACCTTCATATCATCAATTGTTTTTGCGTCTAAATTTTGAAGCAAATATTCATATGCTTCTAGTAAGTGAAGTTTAAATTCATTTATTTTTGAAATCCTTTATGTATAAATGTTTCATTTGGAGCTTTAACTGTTTCTAAAAGATTTTTAGCTTTCTCAAATTAAGTTTTACCACGTTTCATTTTTATATCATTTTTAAAATTAGCTTTTATTTTTCTTAAACCTTGCCCCCAATATTTAATTTAATTTTTGGTATTGTAAACGCCAAATGAAAACTGTACATTATTGTTTTTGAAGTATAGATATGTAATGGATGCCACTAGAAAAACAAAAGCTTGGTGAGGCTTCAATTCCATCAAACAAAAAGAGGAAGTAGTCTCAAAGAGGGAGAGAGAATGAAAGTTTGAAAATTTTTTACCAAATTTAACACTTCAAATGCACATTAATAGTATTTGTAGAATAATCACTCAGATTTTCATGACTTACCTTTTTTTTTTTTAGAGATATCTTAAGCACAAAAATGAGCAAATGTTGCCGGAAGAACACAATTATGGGAAGTACAGTTAACGAAATTACAAATTGATACTGTGGTTGTTAATTCGCTTGCCATATCAGTTCGCAGTTTATGGCCTCCAAACATGCAACGTGATCTCAATTCGTGAGACTTGGGCTTCTCGTTTAGCAAAAAATGCGCCATAAAAGCGCGGTTTATAGGTAACGCAAGACACACCATATCAAACTGCAGTTTTACCGCCATATACAAACACATTACACAACAGTAACTAGCAAATAATGTAACCTATCAGTGAAATTCAATTAGCCAAAATAGGACAGTAGCAAATAAAACCAAAACTGACTGAACCATCAAAATTAGAACACAAAGCAATAGTTCATTACAAAAAAATAAAACAAGAACCAATAGAAGAAGCACAAATTGTCCTCCTCCAATACCATCCTTCCCACCACAATCATTTCTTCAAACCCAACTACACCAGAATAATATAAGCAAGAAACTAGCAAACCAGTTTAGCAAAATAATGAAGAACATCACAAAATTTATAAATAATCAGCTCCCCAAGGTCATAACACTGAATATGACAATGTCACCACAACAATGAGAATGGTAGTGATGAAAACAACCAAGCAATAACTTCATTAATAATAAACCATCAACCCAACACCAATTCCAAACATTAGTATAGTCCAACATATGAATATCCACCAAAGCTAGAGAGAAATACAAAAGAAAAAGAAATAAAAGAAAAGAGAAATAAAGCAAAGAGCAATCAGGAGCAATAACCATAAGCCTTCACCAAAAACAACCAAGCAAGTGAAGGAGGATAAGACAGCTCTAAACCGGCTTATGGGCAACTATAACAAAAATATACTACAATTAGAAGTGTTTTTGCCTTCACTATATGTTTGTTGTATCTTTGACAAGGCCAATGGATCTTTAATTGGTATAGCTTGCAAAACCAAAAATTGATAAGCAAGTAAATAAAATAACAAAAACACAAAATTTTGATTACAAGGTATGAGCTTGACTAAATGAAGCACAACTTTTTGGTTATAATTCCTAGATCCCAAATCTGAAAAAGCACAAGAAATAACAAAACAAAGTAGGTTTATAGCAGAATTTGTAGAAACATAAATATTCTAAATATTTACATATGGAAGAAGGCTATTTCATTCAGTGTGCATACAATCCTTTATAGAAAAGCAGGTGTTCATACATCTGATAGTTAGAGATACTATGATGAGGGACTATCACAAAATTTTTAGTAACACATAATAAAATACTAATTCGTGCCACATCTAGGAATTTTTCTTAGCCTAACTCTGGGTTTCTACGTCTTTTCCTTGGTTGTGGCTAAGTTGAAGATACCGTCAGTTGAGCGGGTGCCTCGATCCCTTGTGCCTAGCTAAAGGGGTCTTCTAATTATTCATGACTTATCTCCACCTCAGGTTGATACCAAGGCCTAGTCCTCTTTGTCCTGACATGCTACTGCCGATAGTGTGGAACTGGATTGATCGGTGGAATAAGGCGTGACTGACTAAAAGTCATGTGATGGCGATGCTTAGTAGGTATAGTTGGTGCATTGGGTAATGATATCAGTCTCTTTAATGTGGATGGGCCCACTTGGGTAAGATTGGAAGGTCCATCTCCAACTATGACTAATCAAGGGGTCAAGCTAGACGATCCAGCGTCAACTCAGCTAGATGGTCTAACTTTGTCTGATTTGGATGTCGTAGCACCCCCTCTGACTCGTTGCTCTTCATTGAGGGCTACAACACTCTTCTGACCTACCATCCTCAATTTCATCGCTAACCAATGAATTCAGCCATCTCAGTGCAAGTGAAGAGCTCTATTGCAATCTTTGTGGCAATGACTGCAATCTATACCTAAAAAAAATCATCCAATCACAACAATTGAAAAATAAAAAACCATAATTAAACAGTTGTATACATTGTATGTTTATCAAAAATAGATACTTACTAATAATTTCTTTGTGGCAGCCACTGGCTAGGACCCAGTGGGAGGTACATCGAGAGATGGCCCGATAAGATGCTGCGTAATCAACTTGTACTACTGTATTTATGAATCACTACAATCCATTCGTAAGGGATGAGCGGAGCTTGTCCTGTTACTGGACATGCCACTACTGGTAGATCTGGTGGCTGTGCCATATTTGGTACATTAGAATATGGTGTGTTGGATGCCTCATACTAAGGTACGTTAGGTAAGGTGTGTATCTGGTGTCTCATGCTGAGGTGCATTTGCTCCTCCGCATCGACATTAGACAATAGGTCTGAAAACCGAAATTTGCTTCTGTGCCCATATCTGGAGAATGACTAACGAACCTACCATCTCTTTCGCCCAAGTCTACGATGCCCTGCACATTTTCTGATATAAATAAGTTAATTTTCTCCCCTCAATTGTACCTGTTTAATATGATCCAAATCCTCCAACAATGGTAGATACATAATTGGGATTAAGCTACGTGGCTTGTGAGGGAATAGTTATCCTCTAATCAACATGAACGGAGTTGCTTGGGCATAACGATGAACCATGTCATCGTTGGCGTTAGCTGGGAGTCGTCAAAATTACTAGAGCAATGAATTAATCTTGATCTGATTCTCTCTATAGAAATGGCAAGTTGGACTATACCTAGATGGCCTTAGACTACGTCAATCCACGTAGGCATCGTATGAGTTATATCATCACTGGTAACAGTCGTCCCATCAACAATTAACCTAGTGATAACACTGATATCCTCCAAAGTGATGGTGCACTCTCCAATCAACATATGAAATGTGTGGGTCTCAACTTGTCACATCTTCACAAGTGCTGTGATCAACAGAATTTGTAACATAATAAACCCTATAGTCGATAACTCGAGTATCCTTGGGAGTCTATGTAAGGGTTCTCATAAGTTACTGCCCAGTCCGAAAATCAAGTACAGACGACTTATGAGTAATGAAAAAATTATAATTATAAAATTCATTTAACAATTATAAAATAAAATATCGTTTAACGGATAACGTGAAAAAAAATACTATACCATCCCATAGATCTATAGGTCTATGTCTGATCACAAGGTCTTAGCGATAACAAAAGAGGATCCTGATCACCTTGTGGATCCATGATCTATACATAAAAGAAAAAATTATGAAAAATTTTAATTATCATAATAAGTATTTCAAATCTTAAAAATTAGATAAAAACAGTTAAATGCTTTACAAATTACATAACAAAACAATTCAAAGTCTAGCAAATTGCATAACAAAACAATTCAAAGTCTAATTAGCATGTAGCTCTTTCGGGCCAGTTTCTCATAGTATGACCCCCAGCATGAAAAATACCAGTTGAACTTTCACTTCTATCAATCTCATTCCTAATACGAGTCGACATTGGTCTTTTTTTTTTTTTTTTTTGTTGCTTCTAATATCAATTTGGGATTAATGTTGGAATAGTAAGCACTTCCCAATATTTTGGATCATGTAAAAGGGGTGAATAGGGGGAGTATATGTGTTAACGTAGGTATCGGTGCTATACTATTCTGAAATAATGGCCATCCAGTCATATCGATGTTCCTTACAAATGGAAATGACATGCGAGCATGGTATCTAGTGCTTGCTCTATTTACCACGTGTGCAACTTTGCTCTTTTAAAAAAATCACTTGTAAATGCCTACCCCATTTACACGAGGGCCGCAGTTACTTGTACAACATATTAATGTAATTAAAACACATAATTCGATGACCTCGAGCACGTTGTTGATATTTTTTAATCAATTCTAAGACTCCTAATGGATGCCGAACCTCGAGCCCTTGAGCCGCCACTAAAATGTCATTCCAATTACTGAAGTTTTGTCATAACTTTGTAGAATGTAAACTACACATATGCTGTAATAAGTAATGATCTGGCACTCCGCATGACATTGTCGAAACATTAAAAAATATTCATTGTTTGGTTCCTGTATCTAAAGCTTTCGTCGTGAGACATTATCCACTGCTTATTAGAGATCTCTACTAAATACTTCCACGCATCGAAATTGAGATCTCTAATCTTTTCCATTATCGAATCGAACTTGGAAATCTATTAAGCTTTTACGGTATGAGACATCAACTTATTCAAATAAGAGTTGGGAAATTACTTCTTAAAATTAGCCTTCACATGTCTTAAACAACATCTATGGCAGGCATGGGGGCCCTCATCTAGAGTTGGAGGTGTTGATAGTACTGGTTATACCACTATGCCTATTAGAAACCAAACACAAGCTTCGCTTATTTGAGACGACATATCTCCTTAAGTTGTGAAGAAACCAGTACCAATTATCGAAGGTTTTTTCATCTACACCAGCAAAAGCCAGTAGAAAGATTTGTAGGTTAGCATCACTTTCCATAGCAATGAGTAGTTTCCACTTATACTTTCCATATAGGTGAGTGCCATATACTATTATGATGGGTCTACAAAGCTAAAAGCCATCTATAGAGGGCTTGAATGCCCAAAATACATAATGTAGGATGGCAGTACTTACGACCGACCTAGGATGGTAGCGGTACTCAGCAACAGTCCGTGGATTATATTTTTGCACTGCGTGAAGAAATATGGGTAGTTTATTGTATGATTGATCACAGTCACAAAAAATGCTAGCGATTGCCTTCTGTTTTATAGCCTATGCTTTGTTATCTGATATTATGTAGTTAAATTGGTTCTTCACTATTAAAACCAAAAAACCGACTGAAACTGATGGATCATTCTTCTCAATGTGCGTTGTAAGATGACCCACATATAATTGGGAGTTATACCAATTCATTTGAGCATAAACATAACTATGAGGGTCCTCGTACTTGGTATATTAAATTGGCGATGTCTTTTCAATTTAGTAGCTCATAGTCACCAAATACAAGGAGTTTCATTGGTCATCTTGCACTTAATAGTCCACCTTTTTGTACCGGACTCAACTATTTGAAATTGAGTATTCGTTTTAACTGAATACATCTTCAAAGCCTTAATTAACTCAGTTTTATGTTTAAATAAAACTCTGACAAGAGGCTTATTTGTCTTAAGGTCCCAATTTAGGCAATGGAACCTAAACATGAACGCTGTAGTTCTTGGCTTACTCGGAGTTATAAATAATTACGAGGCGGCTTGATGGAAACCACGCTCACCCTCTGCCATTACCATCAAGGTCAACACCATCATCAACACCTAACCTGAAGAATGAGTCTTTCTCTGCCATCATATCTTCTATGGTTGAAGGCATAACTGATGCAGCAACATTTGTTTTCTCCTCATGCTCGGCTAGTTCTCAAACCGTCCCCTTTTAGCAAACTCTACATGTAAGGGATTGTGAGGCAATTGAAAATTATGAGAATTAGAAGCATGCTCTCCATCACGTTAGGGAAAACTGGCGTGTGTCAAGGAGAAGTAATTAATAATACTTTATAATCTAAGTATAAGTCAACATGCAACATTTCAATTGAGCTACTACATCCATCATTCTCCTAACTTTATTGTCATTTTTTACCTGAAATGACCTATAATGAGTTATGGGTCCAACAACCATTGGATACCAAAATAAAAATTAATCTTCACTCGAACATCTTCTACCTCCAATGTGTTGCACAATTCAGTTATTAGTTGCTCATAATGTATCGTAGTAGCAACTTGAATGCACTCTTTGTAGTCACGATCATAGGACAACCCCTCAACAATTGAAGTTAGGTTCCCACCCCAAAAGCAAAATACAGTCACATATTGTCTCAACATCGTACCTTCTGCTTAGAAAATTACAAACTCAAGATTAGGAATTTTGAAAGCATTAAATAAGATTGATTATTCACTATTCACTTAAGAATCAATAAATATTATAACTATGTTATGTTATGTTTGAATTAATATATTAAAATATTAATGGATCTTATGTATTTAAATATTATCGGATCATATATATATATATATATATATATATCAAATATTAATGAATTGTACCACTATTAAATCACTGAAATTATTATGGAATATATATTTATACAATTGTTTTAGTAAATAAATAATATACTTATAATAAATATATTTTAAAATTTGTACAATTGATTTTAATAAATTGTATACTTAAATTATAACTTAATCTTATCAAGTATAATTTAAGACAATAATACAATTTAATTTTAAAATTTATTATAATTAAATTAGAATTTTGAATTAAAATATCCTAATTCTTTAAATAAAAAAGTTTATCAACATTTACTCTAATTAATTATGTAGACTTCAACAATGTGACAATTTGTAACAATTTCACAATTTTTAACAATGTCATATATTTATAATCAAAACCCAAAATAACAGAATTCAACAATGTCACAATTTCTAATCAAAAACACAAATTAACAATCACAGATTGTGCTACTAGGAGTGGAAAAAAGGGTTAAGCATAAACAATTATCATCTTGACATTCCATTGATATTGTTTTAGGATTGAGGTTTAAACAAAGTACCAAATACGGACATTATTGTAGTTTCAAAAGACCAAAATAACCAACTAAAATTCTGATTTAGCCTTTTTTTACATCTATAAAATTTTCCTACAAATTTAGTTACATATTTATAATAAATTAACACATACAAGTAAATATGAATAAATATATCAAATTTGAGCCGGTTTTAGGGAGTGGAAGAAGACCTAGGGAGATATTACCTTTTATATGAGGGATATCGATAAAGCTAGAGAAGAATGACCACGAGGTTCGTCTGTGGAGAAGCGTCACCGGTGAGGGAGGAGATCGACGAGAAAGAAGGCAAAGAGAGGGGGAGAGACAGAGTTGGGCGAGCGCGAGCGAACTAAGAGTCTGAAGTTGAGAGAGAGTGAAGAGACGGATACTGAGAAGAGAACGAAAGATTTAAAGTATGTAAGCTAAAAGTGTTCTAAGTAAGTTGAAATTGCGATTTGATATGGCAATTTCCTTTTGGTGCCCAAGACTCTCGGATTGAGATCATGTTTCATTTTTGGAGGCCATAACTCGTGAACTAATATGCACGATTTCAGGTAAATTACCAATCGCGGTATCAAACCACAATTTTATCAGTTGTACTACCCATAATTGTGTTCTTCCGACAACATTTGCTTATTTTGTGCTAATGTCTGCAAAAAAAAAAAAAAAAAAAAAAAAAAAAAAAAAAAAAAAAAAAAGTGAGTAAATTTTCATCTCATCAAATATATAATCATCATCTATTTAAATTCTTTTGCCTACATTTACCATCATGCCATCACACACGCATACAAGTAGATAATTTGCAATACTACACTGTGGATGTAATATCAACCCCAAAAGAAAATATTCATATACTTCCAATAAGTGAAATTTAAATCCATTTATTTTTGAAATCCCATATATATATAAATATTTAAGGTACAATTTGGAAAAACTTTTTTTAGCATAAATTTATTAATTTTTCGTATAAATTTATCAATTTTCAGTATAAACTTATCAAATTTAAAAAAAAAAATGCTAACAATTACTTAAAAGACTAGCTTCCAAACGCCCCCTCAATTCAATATTTGGCATTGCAAACGCCAAACGAAACCGTACATGATTGTTTTTTGAAGCACAGCAATGGGTTAGACGCCGCGAGAAAGGCAAAAGCTTGTTGAGTCTTCAGTTCCAACGAAGAAGAAGGGCTTCGGAAGCAGTCTCGGATACAGAGGGAGACAGAATGATAGTACGAGCACTAATTTCACCAAAGCTCAAACACCTCCTTCCATTTTCTCACTTGGTATGCACGTATACAAAACCTATACCTACATCTCTTCCACTGATCTCTGAACCCCAAACCAAACCTTACCAACAAAACCCTGCCAAGACCCCACCCTCCCAATTCTCTCTGAGACCCTTCTCTTCACAACTCAAACACTCCAAAATCAAAACTCTTTCTCTCAACAGAGATGGAAATTACGACGAATCCACCTCTCAGAACCTCCTCATTTGCCCTGGTTGTGGTGTGCCGATGCA
>QLOD02000009.1:16454315-16465298 GCA_003260245.2 Sideroxylon spinosum
GAATGAAAGTTGGAATGGAATGGAATGAGCATTTCCGTTTCTTTGTTTGATCCTCAAATCAAATAACATTAGAATGGAATTACTTTTCTCATTCTTTTGTTGCTAGAACTAATAATCAATCTTATTTTGATGTTAATTTACATTAAATTAAAATGAAATGAAATAATTTTTTTTTTTCAAAAGGTGGCGAGGTGGTTGTGGTGGTGGAGAAGTAGGTGGTGATGATGGGACGGTGGTGGTAGTGCAAGTGTTGGGGGGTGGTGGAAGTAGTATAGTGGTAGTGGCGGAAGAGGTAGGTTGGTTAGCGATGTCGGTAGTAGGTGCGAGAGTGGTTGTGGTGGGTGGGTGGTGGTGCGGATGCATGGTTGTAGTGGGGATGAGTTTCCCATAAATCGTGTGGCTTGAGCTTGGCTTAGCAAAATAATTTTTTTATTCTTGGCTAGCAAATAGTCAACAAGAAATAGGGCCTTGCCAGCTCACATCAGCAAAATTCCTCCAGAGGCTCCCACCATAGCCAGCTGGATCCATTTCATCCAGTCCCTCGGTTCGATTTTCCTAATCATTGTAGTGTCTCTCTGACAGCGTTGACCACTTCTCTTTTCCTCGCTTTGTCAAGACCCGTCACATTCCATCATAGAATTTTAGCCTTCATTGGTTACATGATAAAGTGTCATAGTTTCCCTGATCCTCCTTACCTGCCTCTGCTCAAATAATTGATTGAGTATTCCAGTGCCCTTATCTCCTTTTGTCCCACTTTCTTGCTGCAGCTTCCTCTAATAGATCCTATAGCTGGATCGCTTCCACCTATCCTCAATGCTCCTACCAGATGCACTAACTTCTCTTCAGGCTCCTCGCAAGAAACTCACAAAACGTTTTTCATAATTGGACACCAATGTTTGCATGGTACTCCCCCTTACTGAATACTGACAGGTCACCGCCATCCTCACTGTCTTTGGAAGAGTGTCCCAAAATAGGCTTCTTGAAGAGAAGACACACTATGGGTTCCATGTCCGGTTCCTCCTCAATGCACAGCGCTGATCTTCACATTAGTTTCTCCCCACCTTACTCCATCCTCTATTACGCCTCCCCTTGCTCTCCAAACGCAGCCACCCAAAGCATAGTGAGTACAACTTGATATTAGATGGAGAAGGAGGATAACAGTAGTAAAGGGCTTTTCTAGTGGCTGGAACTTTTAGTTACAGTTGATGCAGCCATAAGTTCGTAAGAGTGAAATTTATAGATTCTTATGATGTTTTTAATGGGCGAGGCTAGGGGGTCTAATTAGGCATGGAAATCGAAAACTTCAGGGATGTCGTAACATTAGCTTGGTTTGAAAGGTGTCTGCTTGCAGGTAAAATCCACACCTTCTAAAAGCAAATGAGCTTGGTCTGAAAGGTGTTTGTTTGCAGGAAAATCCACACGAACCTACTAAAATTATTGCATCAAGATCCAACTGGCATGCTATTAGATCATCACCTTTTAGTGCTTGTTGAGGGTAAGCATGTAATTTCCATGAGCATTTTGGGTGACCATACCTTCCTTACCTTGAGTACATAGTTTATTTAATGCACACCTTGCTGATTAGTTTGACACAGGATACTTGACTAGCTATTGGACCTTGGTTGAGGAAGTTATATTGCAAATCTGGCAAGATGCTTGTTTTATCTGCAGAAACGACTTGGAGATAATATTGAGATGGACGTGAATAACGTCGATAAACTTATCGGCTGACTATTTTATTGCTTGGTCAACTTGAAAATTTCCATATGTCAAAATGCATTATTGACTTCAACATCACTCCAAAGGAATGTTTCTGTAGAAGTGAGTACAGAGAATTGAAAGAACAACGCATATATGGGTGGTTTGGTTGTCTATATTTATAACCCTACATTCTAAACAGAATGGCTAATTTGTATAATTACAAAATAACTACAATCATCCTAAATATTTGCACTACCTTAAATAGAATATATCTTACAGCAAGTATTCTCTCTCAAGCTAGTACATATTTTATATTTTAAGCTTGTTACATATGTATTAAACTCGCGTACTCCTTAAAGCTTTAGTAAATAAGTTTGCGAGATGCTTTAGATTTTACCTAAGTTGTTATTATCATATTCTAGAGGTACTTCTCTTGAACAAAGTGGCAGTCTACTTCTTTATTTGTCCTCTTGTGTTATATGGGATTTGAGTTAATATGAATTGCACGCTGATTATCACACATCAACTCTATAGGAGGTTCATGCTCCACACCGAGTCTTTAAATATATGTTTCATTCATACCAATTCACATGATGTGTGCGCCATAGCTCTGTATTCAGATTCCGCACTTGACTGAGCTACAACAGTTTGCTTCTTGTTTTCCAAGATACCAGGTTTCCTCCTACAAATACAATGTCCAATTGTGGATCTTCTACCATGTGGAGATTCAGCCACATTGGTGTATCCTTGGATCATGGCATGGCCATGAACCTTGTATAATAAGCCACAACTTGGAGCACTTTTGAGATACCTCATTTGTGGAGAATCCATGGATTGACTCACCACACTTGTAGCAAAAGAAATGTCTACACGAATAACTATCAAATAATTCAGCTTTCCTACCAACCTAGCAACTAGGGTCATGTACCAATTTACTTTCGTTAGCTTGGAGCTTAGTGTTAGTGTCCATTGGAGAATCAATAGGTTTTGCTCTTAGCAATCTTGTTTTTGTTAGCAAATTTAGAACATATTTTCTTCGGCTCAATGTAATACCAAGGTGAGATCTGGCAACTTCAATGGCCATGAAATATCTCAATACACCTAAATTTTGAGTTTGAAATCTTCTTTGAAGATATTGTTTCAACTTCTGGATCTCTTTACCTTCAATTTCGGTAATCACAATATCATCAACATAGACCAACAACCTAGCTTACCACGAGCTATAAATGATCCTCACCACATCATTGTAGGCCAAAATTGTGTTACAATATCACCAAACTTGCCAAACCATGCTCGAGGTGACTGTGTAAGACCATATAGAGATTTCTTCAAGTGGTACACTAATCCAGACTCCACTTGTGTAGCAAGCCCAGGTGGTTGCTCTATATACACTTTCATCATGATCGCGATGTATTCTTGATATCAAGTTGGTACAAGGAGCAATGGAAAATCGCAACAAGAGATATAATGAGTCAAACATATGTGATTTTGGCAACTGGAGAGAATGTCTTAGAATAATATTCGTTGTAGACCTGTGTGTAGTCTTTTGTCTCCAACAGAGCCTTGAAATGGTCAACAGTACTAACGACAACTAACAACTAATTTTTTGCTTGGACTAAACACAAGATCCGAAGATTCATTAGCACGAAGAGTAAACTTCTCTTATTTTGTAGCTGCTTGCCAGTCAGGATGAGAGACAGCTTCTGTTTTAGAGTTAGGTATAGAGACAGAAGAGGAAAAAAGCTAACAAAAGAATAATAGGAAGGAGAAAGGAAAGCATTTGAGACAAAGTTAAAAATAGGATGTGAGATACAAGTACGTTTACCTTTACGAAGAGCAATGAGAAGATCAAAATTAGAGGAAGAAGGATCCGAGAGCCGTGGTGAAGGATTTGAGGACCTTAGAGATGTTGATGGAGAGATAAGCAACAAGAGTCGATGATGAAGTAATGCTAGGTTGAGTGAACGGGTGTTCAGTGTGCCGTGATAAACCTGTATATTCGAAAGAGATAGTCGATGAGAGATTGGGGAAAACAGATCAAGAGGCAAAACGGGTAAATGGAGAGCAATCCAAATATCTTCAAAATGATAAATCTCACGTAAGAAAGGGACTGACTCAAAATATTACATTAGCACACGTGAAAAAGTGATTAAGAGTGAGGCTATAACAATGATAGTCTTTCTGAACACGAGAGTAGCCAAGAAATACACATCTAGTAGAATGAGGGTCCAACTTATCAATGCTTTAGTTGAGTTGATGAACAAACGCAATACACCCAATGAGATGTGGAGGAAGTGGAAAAAGTAATTCATAAGCTAACATATAGTGTGGATTGCATGGCTCTAAAAGACTTTGGGAACTTGCGTCTGAAGGAGGCAACAGGTAATTTCAAGCAGATGATGATTATTGCACTTAGACACTTTATTTTGTTGGGGAGTGCAAGAACAAGAAGATTGATGGATAATGTCTGATGCAATCATAAAGTTAGAAAAGGGTTTAGAGAAGTATTCCTAGCATTATCACTTTAGAGAATTCGGATATGAGTGTTAAATTGTGTTTGAATTTCAACACAAAAAGCACGAAAGATATAAAACAATTCGGATCGAGCTTTCAATAAATAAATCCATGTATTTCAAGAATAATCATCAATAAATGTGACAAAATACTGAAAACTCAAGTACACCGTTTGGACCCCGAACATCAATATGGGCTAAATATAGAGGATTTAATGCATGCGTATTGACTCAGGGAGCAAAAGAAACATGATAATGCTGCCCTAACTGATAAGACTCGCATTGCAAAGAATATAAATAACTCAAACTAGGAGCTAACAACTTCAGTTTATTCAATGATGGGTGACTAAAACAACATGGAATTTCAAGTGGGGAAGCCAAAACAACTCAAGAAGTAGGAGGTGGAATGCAATCAAGAAAATATTGTTTGCTAGCTTCGTACTGTCCAATCCTTTCCTTGGTCTTCAAATCCTGGATCAAAATAGAATGAGGAAAGAATGTTACGGCACAATTATATTGGTTAGTAAATTTGCTACCAGGCATGGGATTGAAAGCCAGAGAGGGAATATATAGGACAGATTATGAGGACAGATGAGGTAGGATGAGTCGTGCAGATCCCACTTATGCCTTTAGAGCAACCATTAACAAAAGTAAATGTAGTAAGATACTTCGAGGTCTGAATATTAGAGAGAATAGTAGAAGTACCTTACATATGATCAGGGGAGTAGTGGGAAGAGATGTTTGTCAAGCAGTATAATACTTCAAAAATTCTTAATATTCGTCATTAATCATGGAAACATTGTGTTGGTTACCTATGGAGGGGCCCGCAGGAGTTATGTCAATGGTAGCAGCATTAGCCATATGTGGAGGGCTCCCATGTAGCTTCTAACAAGTTTCACGGGTATGATCCTCCCTTCCATAGTGCGTACAACATCTGGTCGAATCTTGATCTCGTCTATGACCATCCTGATTATTCTGACACGATGACTGTGATCCTTTATTGCTAGTGCCTTCTTGGTCGGGGTTAGAAGTTTGACTGACAAGAGTTGAGCGATGTGAATCTTGAGAAGGTGTTGTAGATGGAACAACATTGCAAATTCCCCTAGCATATGTTTCAGCCATAGAGGGAATCTCTGAGTGCGAGGAGTCAAAACTCGGTACCAAGGCTTGCTAGAAATTTGAGAACCATCAACTTTTCTCGTTGCAATTGCATAGCATGAACATGGGCTGTGATAGGTTGGAGAATGTTCAACTTCTCATAAATTTGTTGTAGAGAAGCAAAATATTCAGCACTTTGCTATTCTGTTTTAGATGAAAGAACTCATGGGATGAGTAATACATGCGAGTAAGATTGCTAGTGTATAGGAGTTTATAATAATCCTAAAGTTTCTTTTTCAAAAAAAAAAAAAAAAAAAAAATAATCCTAAAGTTCTTGGCTAGTGTTGAGATGAATATACATCATAGCAATATAAGGCTCCATTGTGTTCCGCAATGCACTAAAGAAATGGGCACCATCTTGATTCCATATTTTCTAATTCTCACATTGAGTAGGTATTGTGGAATCAACATAATATTCTTTGCCAAAACAAGTCAATGTGAGTTTCTCAGATTTAATCCATAGAACATAGTTATTTCCATTTAACTTTCAAGTAGTCAATTGAGGGATTTGTGGAAGTTGGGTGGCAGGGGTGACTGAAGATGCATTTTCTATCTTGGATTCCATGGACACACCACTGGAGAAGGTTGAAAAGAGGCACAAAAACGATCTACCACAATGATTGACGATGCAGCTGAGGTAGCAACAATCGACAACAGTGTTGATCAAGTTAGTGAGAGGAACAACGATTGTTGATGATGTCAGTAACGATTGACGACAGTGTTGAAGCAGCCGACCAAGGGAGTCAAAGCAGTCGATGACAGCGGGAGCAGCTATGAAGCAATTGATTAAGGCAGCGAGAGCAAGAGTGTCAATCAAGGCAATTGACGATCAACAAAGGTGCAGCAGCAGTCAACAATTGATGAGGGTGCAGAACAGACTACTAAGCAGTAACAAGGATCAACGATCAAGGTAGAGACTGCGATCGACGATTGACGCAGTGGGTCAACATTCAACAACAAAGTAGAGGCGACTACAATCAACTATTGATACAGTGCACTGGAGATTGACGACGATGAAGATTGTTGAGTTGACAGTGTTGGGTTGATGCTGATGATGTTAGCAAGTACTGGACCAGATCCAATTTTAGTTCTTGATATAGAGACAAGAACAAGAACTTAGGGTTTCTTGATAAAAACACAACTACCCAGTTTGAAGAAAACGGATTCGGTATCTTTGCTCTAATAGTTTTTAAAATTGAGTACAGAGAATTGGAAGAATAACACACACGAGTGATATAGTTGTTTGTATTTATAACCCGAGAATCTATACGGAATAGCTAATGTGTATAATTACAAATTAATTATAATCATTCTAAATATCTACACTATCTTATATACAGTATATCTTACAACAGTTTTTTTGCCCTTCCCTATGATTTTTAAGTAAAACTTCTAGTCCACTAAAATTGGTTGACTATCTAATTCCGATAAATTGAGAGAATGGCTTATGGACTTGTCGTTTGACTAGACAGAGTGTTGTTTCTTTATCTAAACCATCCCAACTGTGGTTTGTATGGTGAATTTGTTGGGAGCTGGTGGAAGAGTGAGTGATGGGAGGAGTGTTTTTGATAAAAGAGTTAACTTGTTTGAAGAATTGAAACTAGAAAACAAAATGCTTTGGCGCCTCTGTATTTACAACTGACTGAGAAGAGTTCTTGGTTTGTTCTTGTTATATTCTGATACACCTGATGGATTTGTTACACCGGCTAGTATAGGCATTTTCAACAAACAAAAATATAAATGAAATCAATGATTTTAAACAATTGTGGGGCTACATTTGGTGCAGGCTGTCTAAGCAATAGCTTGCGGTGGAAGATGGGCTATGGATCCACTTAGTCTCCATGCATTTGATGGAAAAGTTACAATTTACTTTCTAATAGAATGATCTCAACTTGATGGGTTTTCGATTGTTATTTGGTTAGACAGAGTACTGTTCCTGAATTTGAAGTTCAGTATAGTGGAATGTTTTTATTAATATATAACAAAAACTTTCAAACTTAAATTTCAACCATAGTATAGTCCTGGTGATTGGTCTTAGTGTCCAAGTCAAGTAACGTGCTTAGACAAAAGTACTGTTCCCGAATTCAAAATTCAGTATAGTAGGATGTTTTTATTAATATAGAACAAAAATTTTCGAACTTAAATTTACAACATAGTATAGTCCTGGTGATGGGTCTAAATGTCCAAGTATAACTTTCTTGCACAGCCAAACAGTTCAGGATGCAATGTAATATATTAGAGATTAAAAATTAATAGAAACAATGTACTAGCGGTTAACCTTTGCAGCATATATATGTATACTCGGATGTGAAAATTTGGAAGTCCCAATTTTTGAAAGCCTGGTCAGTTGATAATTTCTGTTGTTAAACTATCAATTCAACTGCAAAATGCAAATGTCTAAACACTCGCATGAAACAAGTCTTTGAGAAGTTTCTGTAGTACAGAGCACTTCTAACTTCTGTGGTCCCATTACTCGTAATGCCGCTCAATACTGAATTTGTGGGAACTCTGTTGCTTTGGGCGACTCTTCTGGATATTGGATGTCTGAACCATATACTACCTGCATTTTATGTTTATACTTCTGGATTCGTTGCAGGCAGGACATTCAGTTCATATTGGTGGACTCATGCGGCTAGATATAGAGGAATTATCAGTAGATTCTACTTATATCACAGTGTGGGCGTCTCCTTATCTTCCACTGCACATGGGGAAAACTGAGAATGTGCATAATATGCTTGAAGATCATTTTGGTAATCAATTACAGGTATGGTTTACCCTCTACATGTTTTCTGTTTCTGTTGTTTTTTTTTTCCCTCTTGTGAGTTGCCTATTACAATTATCACCATCATATTTGGAAGATCATGATTTTTAATACATGAGTGATTTCTTAGACCTTTTTTAAGTGCCCTATGTTGTCCACTTATCTGATGGGTCACCCATTAAATATATTAATAAAGAGTAATGCCATACTACCAAAAGTATTTGCCAGAAAAGGTTACCACAAAAATGTAGAGGTGTGTGAATATATCACTTTTTAAGGTTCTGGTTTTTAGATGTAAAATGTTTTCCAAGAGAATAATTTTGCTCATGTTGTAGGAAAATATTTTTTAAAAAACGCAGGTTTTCTAGAAAAGATTCTGCATTAGAGCATATGAGCCTAAAGGAAAACATCCATTAGATTCACTTTAATTTAAAAGATGTCATTGCCACATCATTTTGGAAAAACTTTCTAGTAAATTCTTCTAGTAGAGTAGCATTTTCCATTAATAAATATCAGTTTGAGCTGTTGAATTTGTTTCAACAGTTAAACTTGGAGCATATATCTCAACTAGTTAACTGATGTCCGTTTAGATTTATCTCCATTCAGCTTTAAACGATTCTTATGGGATATTATTTTTTTCCAGATTTTCAGGAAGTATTGATGACCATTCTTAATAAGGGTCAAAATCATTGAATACTCTGTGTGTTGAGTTGAGTTCAACCTGAATATCTCCTAAATTAAGAAACCAACAAGTGTGGTTCCTGAATATTCTGGTTTGGTTGTGGTGTTTAAAAACCTATGTTTTAGGTTTGAGTTTCTGATAAAAATGCTTCTTGCACGTGTTATTATTTCTGCATGATGGAACTGAATTTTGCATGATCTGCTAATTCTGCAAATAAAACACATGTTTTACCAAATTTTGCATGATCTGCTGATTTTGCAAATAAAACACATTTTTTACATGTTTTCCCTTCTCTAGCCACCAATTGGGTGGAAACGCGTCAAAGAGCTCGGGCTATGGCTTAGGAAAGAATTCCATGTCCGTGGCAACAGTTGGGATTCGAGCTCTGTAGACATTGCTGCTGCAGGTCTTGGTTGGGTTGCTATTGGACTTAAAGGAGAGGCTTTGTTAGGAGTTTGGACTTACGATGGAGTTGATGTTACTCTTCGCAGTTCTTTGATTCCCCACAGAGCACAGAATTTTGAAGTTGCAGGGTTCACGGTTTCAAAAGTTGTCTCCAAGGCAGATCGAGTTTCAAATAAGTTGCCGCGGTCCAGTGAAAGGAAGCAGCAGAGTGAATCGGAAGTAGAACTGTCTGCTGCAGCATAGCATCATTGTAATTTGTAGACGATTGCTTGCCAAATTGTTTCTGTGGTTGGCAGACTTGGTAAATGACGAAGAATAGTGAAAATTACCACCAAGAGGTCAGACAAGTGTGAACTTGATACAGAGATCTTTAAGTCTAACAAAGAGGAAAAAGGAAGCTACTGTCTCTTCTTTAGGGCATGGATGCATGGAGTTGATTAAAGTGGGAATGCTGTTTTGTGCTGCTTCTTATGCAGAAAGCATGCAGGAAATCTGATTTGGATGAGATATCTTTCATCCCAACGGTCCTGACAAAGTGATAACAAGAATTCTGATTGATTACACAGCCATATCAACAGCAAGGCTTTTGCTGATCTAAAAGTCCCTCACCTTCTTGAACTAAAATTTTTTAGCCAGTTTCATGCCCATTTGAACAGACACCGTGGTTGTAGCTTTACTTGTGGCTGTACCATGTCTTTTTGTCGACGTCCTTCGTTGACTGTCTTTGGATTTTCTTTTCACTAGAGTTTCAGGGGGAGAATTTTTTTCTAGTTTTGCTTGTGGAGTTATGGTTATGGTCCTTTTAGTACTTCTGAGAACTTATGTATTTCTTCTCCTAACAATAACTCTGTAGCGTCTGGAATGATAGATATGTATTTATATGTATTCCCAGTTATCAGATGTTGAGTTGTAGGGGGTGCTGTCTAACGAACAGGAGCTTTGGGGAGGCTTTTGCCCCCAAGCATATATTTCCCAACCCATTTCACTGCCTGAAGGCGTCATTGCAAACACTGTTGATTCAAGGTTGTCATTTTTTTTTTTTTTTGGAACTAACCTAATCCAACAAATCAAGTTTGTTACTTATACATCTCACACACACACGCACATCCCTTAACATTCCGATGTGGAATATTTATCCATAACAAGATTGTCATTTGAAATGGGGTTTTTGATGAAAAAAAATAAAAATAAAAATAAACAAACTAACCAAAAAAAAAAAAAAAAAAAAAAGATACAAAATTAATCCAAAGATGTTAGTATAACAATTTTAAAGTCGGAACCACGAGTTTAAAGTCCTTTAACCTCTTTGAATTGAAGCCAATATCTACTTCGATCGGTGTTCTATCAAATGTCCTCCATGGGTTTGTTTCATTTTGGACATTTTCCAAGCCTGAATTTCTGGTCGACATTAATACACACATAAGATTGACGGAGAGGGGAAGAGAAAGAGGGATCAAACCAATTTAATTTATATTGGAAAAAGGGTGGCTATCACTTATGATGCTAGTAATATGGAATTAAATTGTGAGCCATCCAATTAAAAGAAAAAAGAAAAAAAATTCAAATTTACTTTTGTTGTGGATCTTATTCGATTTGAATCGAGCGACTCAATTCAATGCTATCTGGTTAATATTACTTTTGATATTAGTTTTCCCAAGTCCGCTGATTTCATGTAGAGGTTCATGAGCTGGTAAAAAGTGAGACATGACTTTGTTAAGTTTCTTACTTGGGTAATTGTAAATTTACTTCTATACGTATATAGT
>QLOD02000009.1:16475373-16480373 GCA_003260245.2 Sideroxylon spinosum
CCTCTCTACGTTTGGTAATGCAACAGACAAACATGGCAGAGAGTAAAAACAGCGGTGGATCTGTCTCTCGCTTTATCTGGTCTTTTGTTACTAGAATTTGCCTTTCACCACTTTTTCTCTTACACATAAAAAGACAAATGCACTACTATATATATATTATATATATATAGAGGCATGTCTGCATGGTTGCACATATAGACATAGAACACGAAGCCAAGTTCATCCAATTGACCGGTCTCCTCCTCTTATTCCAGTTTCTCTCTCATCTGTAAATGCGAGCGAAGAGAATAAATAGATTTAATTTTTGAGATTTGTTAGTGAGTTGGGTTTGATTTAATGGAGGGACAGGGGGAGTCGGAAGCGAAAGAGCCGCTGTTGGCGCCGGCAAGCCAAGTTCGGAGGCAGAGTGGAAGCGGCAGACTCAGTCGCCGCTTCTCGGTGAACTCGTTGAGACGAGACTTCGTGGCCAGACTGCCCCATAAGGTCCGAGCAGGCGTTGTTGATCTCGAGTCTACTGCTTCTCTCATCGATTTCTCCAAAACCAACGGCTTAACTAAAGGTTTCTCTCTCTATATCTCTCTTTCTCTCTCTCTCTCTCTATATATATATATATATATGTTTTTAGTTTCTTTCAATTTAACTGTTGATTATTTTATTGACAATTTAGAAGGTGAATTATTTTTGTTCCCGTTAAATGCTCTGTTTGGTTGATGAAAAAAATTGGCAGGGAACTCTATTCAAATTTCCTATTTCTTTGCTTTTTTTTTTTTTTTGCTTGTTTCCCGTCTGATTCAATTTTTTGTTCCCTTGAATTCGTGTGCGTCTTCTAAGCGAAATAGGCAGTTCGTACACTCACAGGATGCAGGGGATCAGGATCATCTCCATTTCCTACATGGATGGAAATCATGGAATGAAAGAGTTCCATTCTATCTTGCTTGTGAAATCAGTTGTGATGGAAATTTGGCTGACCTGACTCGGGTCCGGGTTGACCCACCATTCCTATGCTCCCAAGCTAGGAGTGCAAAAAATAAAATAAAAAATAAAAAAAATCAAATGACCCAAAAACCGAACCAATCCAATTACTTTGGTTCTAGTTGTTTCGGATTTATATCATTTTCAGTCGGTTAAAAAATTAGCAAATAGATATTCTTAGTTAGGTTCTCGGCTTATTAAGTACTCAAATTGAATTGAATTAAACTCAAATCGAAAATAATAAAACCTAAACTAACCCAAAAAAAAATATATTGAAATGCAACAATTGGGTTGGTTTTGGAAGTATGGTTTTGTCAATATTTTGAGTGATGCTTGCTCAAATCTTTATGAGTAGTATGGTTGGTTAACACATCGGATTTTAGAATCATCAAGTGTCAGCACAAGTAGGATCCTCATTCTTGAAATCTATGATGCATTAAAAATCGATTTAGTCCCTATATAATGATCTTTTTGAGGACATAAGGCTGCTGGCAACCTTGGGCACCTTGGTATACATAAGGTAAGTAGTGGTGTTCCAAGGGATGTGGTGAGGTGAATTTTAATATCCAAAATGCCTTCTATTTTCTCTGTCCTAGTGTCATGACATTGTAGCAGAGTTTTAGAAGTAAGAAATGTTTAACAAAATTTCAGTAGAGTTGCCTGTGCTAGTCTCTTAATCGTCTCCTCATCAAGTCTATTCTGGACACCAGAGAAATTTTTTGGGCAATTGTGGCTATTGTTCGACATGACATTGATTTAAGAATGCCATGTTCAATTGCAACTAACTAATCTTAACAAATATACCTGACCCAAAATGGATTTGACCCAATCCGAACTACTCTAAACTAAAAATCGAACCGAATCAACCCGATGTTTTCTGTTCGGTTTGGTTCAGCTTCAATTTAAAATCGATTTAGTTTCGGATCCAAATTTTAGGAATCAGCCCCACCCATGCACAACCCCTATACCAAACCACTAGTTCGGTTGGGTCGAAAAATCTAATCCTACTTTTGGCAAGTTGATTCTATCTATTTAAAAATTTTTCATATAAAAATAAATATATTCTAAATATAACTTAGAATAAAATAATAGTTTATTTAGTCTTAAATTGCATCTTTAGTTAAAAGGTGTCAAATTAATTCTTTTAATTATTCTAAATAAACACTAGGACGTATATTTTAACCATGGATTTTGGTTTTCATAAGATGCTATGCATCCGTGAAGTATAATGAAATTATCTATTCCTTTTATGAAATGGAGAATATCCAAACATCGATGCGCGTGATTATTGCGTAATTACTAGTTTTAGGTAGTTCGGAGGTATAAAAGAAGAAAATAATTAGTGTTTACAAAATTGAAGATTAAAATTACTTAATTAAGGAGGTTGTTTAAAAGAGTTGCTTGTATACTCTTAAAAATATTTTGAAGAAAATGATATTAATGGAGTTTTTTTTTTTTTTTTAAACCAAACTAGTGATTTCACCAATTTTAAAGCTTCTTGAAATACTACTAATCAATTATTATAGTAATATATTACCATGATAAAAACAGCAATTGAAATTAGGTGAACCTCAAGTTTTGTGGAACTTTTTTTTTTTTTCCCTATACTATTGATTATCCACTTCGTCAATGTTGTGTAAAAGAAATCGTGAAAGCTACTGGCTTAATTATGTTTTTTGCTTTTAGTTTTTTTCACGAAATTATTCCCTATTTTTATCTCTCAGCTATCCAATTGAACAAAGGAGCAACTAGAGTTGGTATCATACACATTGCGTGTGCTCCCACCTCTGATTTAGTTGATAGAGGCAAATCTATCCCACTATTTAGTTGATTATGTTATTTGTTGGAGCCATTCATATTGGAAAAATAAAATTAAAAGGGAAACAAAGGAAAGAAAGAAAGACATGGCCAGAACTTTGGGATGGAGGGGCCAAATGGCAAAATTGATAATGGTGAATGCCCATATTTGAGTGTTTAATATGCAAAATAGTCACGTATACCATTGCATTCCTTGTAGAAACATATGCAAATGCATGAAACACTCATTTGTGTGTGGTTTTATGTTGACATCACATTCTTATAATACTCAACTCAACTAATGCTTATAGAAACCTTATTTAATCACTTCACTGTATTTTATTTCCACCCATCTTTATAACAGAGCTTAGGACACTATTGCTAGGGGTTTTGTTAACAGTTTAATTATTTCTGCTAAGTAACCAATTATCCTAAAAGGTTAAACTCCTCACGTGCAATCCCAAACTACATGTGAAGCAGAGACAAGCAAACCAAATCAAATAAGGTGTAAGAATACTAGTAAACAAAATGCACAATAATAAATGAGGAATAACAAGATCTAAACCTTAGAGCAGCTGGAACCTAGAGCTCTAATACCATATTAAGTTAGCAATTGTTCTAAAAGCTTAAGCTGTTAGAAAATGAGTTTAATAATGTATATCAAACTATTTCAACAGTTTCGGTACAAAATAAAACTTGTAACTGTTTCTTCGCAAAGCTTATGGCAAGTAGATGGTTAGTAACGAGTTTCTAAAGTCAGTTTCGTTAGATCGGACAGCACGGAATGCATAAATTCAAAAATGAGCTAAAATCTTATCCCAATTTTTTTTTTTTTTTGCTTCTGTGGATGCTCTCCCTTGCCCTTTTATCAACCTCTTATCCTTCTTGTAATCTGAACATTTGATATTTATAGGAGAAAAGGAGTACTATGAAAGACAATTTGAAACCTTAAAATCATTTGAGGAAGTTGATTCTTTGGTGACATCTGACTCTGTTGATGAGGAAGATCTTGAAGAACAAACCCAACAAGAAAGAGCAATGAGAATATCTAATTATGCCAATATCATACTGCTGGCATTTAAGGTGCGTTGTAGTTTTTTTATTTTTTTTAATAAAGTTCAGTCAAAATTAGTGGTGCAATTCTAATACCTTATATCATTAAGAATTTTATGGTTTCACTATGTAGAAACAGTGGATTACCCTTTTCTTTCTCTGTTGGACTAAATAATGTTTAACTTTTTTCCCATAGGTGCTCTGTAGCTTTGAAATATGCTCGTTTCAATTGGCTTTGAGGCAAATCCAAATATTATTGTACTTTATTAACATATTATTTTATTTTAGGGAAGATTTTATTTTGAGAATTTATATTAAGTAAGATTTGTTAGAGATTTTAAAGGATCATTACCTTTGATTTGATTTAGGATTTATGTTGAATAGTATTTTATAATAGTTTTCATAGGATTTGAGTGAGAGAAATTTTTATTTAATTTGATTTTCTCAGGCTTCATTTGGTTTATTTTTCTATTTTCTATTTTTGTTTTTTATTTTCTGTTTTTAGCTTATTTTCTATTTTGCACTTTTGAATATAAAAAAAATAGTTCAAACGTATTTGGTCACTTATTTTTTCAAAATATGTTTTGAAAAACAGAAAATAAATTTACACATGAAATAAGAAATAACCAAAATTTGTTTTAAGCATTTTCAATTCGAAATAAAGAAAATCTTAAAATAAAAAAAAAACAAAATTTTCTTTATTTCTTTGTTTTGAGACTTTTAACACAAAATGAAAACCGAGAACAGAAAATCAAATTAAATGCTATCTTAGGGATTTGATTTATCTTAGAACAATGATAAAATTTGGTTAGCCTATAAAGACTTTAATTGTAATGAATTAGTAGACTTGAATTTGGAGATTATTGAATTAGTGTGATTCTTGTGCTTTCTCTCTCCAATTCTTATTATTCTTCTTGTCCTTACTTTCTTTCTTATTTAATCTCTTTCTTTCTTTACTTTAGTTTCTAGTATTCACATCAAATTTGGTATTCAGAATAAAAATTCGATCGATAACCATTACTATTCTAGCAAGATTGAATACCTCACAGTTCAAAAATATATATATATATATCTTGCATCCACCACCATCACCCAGATCTATGTCGTCGACTTCAAAAATCCCACATCAAATTTGGCATGATGCCTGTATTTTCTTTCTCCAATTTCTTCATCTTCTT
>QLOD02000009.1:16482873-16528585 GCA_003260245.2 Sideroxylon spinosum
GGAGAGAAAAAAGACTTGGTTTCCCAAAAAGTGACATCCATATAGACCAAAAACTTCCTAAATGAAGGATCATAATATTTATAACCCTTCTGGGTGGGGTAGTACTCTATGAAAACGCACTTATGAGCCTTATGACCGAACTTACCACCAGAGGTATGTGAAGTATGCACAAAACACACATAACCAAAAATGTGTGAGGGAAGAGTTGTGATATGAAAATTGCTAGGAAGACACTCAATAGGTGTTTCAAAGTTAAGAACACTGGATGGCATCTGATTAACAAGGTAGGCTGTAGTCAAAATCGTCTCACCCCAGAGATACTTAGGAATATTCATGGTAAACAAAAGAGAGCGAACTACCTCAACAAGATGACGATTATTGCGTTCAACAACTCTATTTTGTTGTGGAGTTCCAACACTAGTCGTCTAAAAAAGAATACCATGTTCATCCAAAAAAACTCTAAAACTCTTATCAATATAACCAATGCCATTGTCATTACGGAGAATTTTAATATTCTAATCAAACTAAGTGCAAACCGTAGCATGAAAAGACTTAAAACAAGAAAAAAAACTTACTTTCTGCCATAGGTAGATACATGTAAGTACCACGAGAAAAACAGTTGGTAAAAGTGACAAACCAACATGGCCTTGAAGAGATGGAATAGGAGAAGCCCAAACATCAGAATGAATAACCATAAATGGAGAATCACTTTTTTTATTAATAGGTGCATAAAAAGAACATTTATGTTTATCAAGCTCATATGCCTCATTAAAAAACTGACTCCTAGAACAATATTTAACTAAATTATGAAAACGTTTCTCTAAAATCCCAAAGAAAAGATGACCCAATCTATGATACCACTGGTGTAACATAGAAAGAGTTGAACCCTTATTTGCTTGTAAAGCTCGAGCACATGATATAGGTGAATGAGATGCAGACTCCAAAAAATAAAGGTCACCATGCGCTTTACCATTGCCAATCACTTTCCCCGTTTCCAACTCTTGAAAAACACAATGGGTAGCAAAAAAATGTTATGGAACAATTTGTAGAATGAGTAAGGCTACTAACAGACAAAAACTTAGTGGTAAAATTTGGAATATGAATCACTGAAGAGAGTGAAATAAAAGAGAAAAGCGATAGAACCTTTCCCTGAAATAGCAGAAAATGACCCATCTGCTATTCTGACCTTATCCTTACCAAAACATGTCAAGTAAGAATCAAATACAGAGGAATAACCTATCATATGATCTGAAGCACCGGAATTGATAATTTAAGGAACTCTGGAAGAGGCAGTAAATAAGATAAAGTAGAAGTGGAAGTAGGAACTAGAGTAGGTGAAGAATCAATTCGAGCCATCAAACGCCTAAGAGCTTGCATCTCCCCTCAAGAAAAACCACCAACCTGGTCAGACGATATCTATGCACTATTGAACCTAAAACCAGGTGAAGAAACAACAATTGTTGACTCTAAAACATAGGCCTGAGCTTGAGAACGCACGGTACCTCAACCACAACCACTGCATCCACTCCCTCGCCTACAAGGAGGGTAGCCATGTAACTTCCAACAGAAATCCCTAGTATGGCCGGTGTTCTAGTAATAATCACACCTGAATGACTGACGATCGTTAGCTCCATTGCTAATACTAGTCTGTAACTCACCACCGTAGGGGCTGGCGATCAAGGCAGAATGATCAAAAATGGGAGTATGCAGCATAGCACCTCTCTTGCTCTCCTCCTGTTGAACAATAGCATAAGCCTCTCCCAAAGATAGAATTAGAACACGACCTAACACTTGGACCCGTATTTGATCATATTCCACATCAAGCCCAGTAAGAAAATCATAAAAACGTTCCTTCTCCAACTTCTTCAAGTAGCTCGCAGCATCTGCAATATAAATAGTCTGAAATCCCAGATAAAAATCAAACTCCTCCCACACGTCACTCAACTCCGCAAAATACACAACAACAGATTGATGATGTTGGTCCAACGTGTGAAGTTTCTTCTTTAATTTAAAACACTAGACATCATTACCTTGCTGAGAATAAGTCTGTTTTATTGTGGTGCTAATTTTATGTGAAGTGTCCAAAAGTAAGAAAGTATGGTGTATATTAGCTCACATAGAATTAAACAACCATGTCATAGCTAACGATTTCTAAGACTTAAATTTCTTAAAAGCAACAATCTCCTTAGGCTGAGTAACAAGACCCTTAATGAACTCAGACATCCCTCTGACTTCAATGGCCAGTGTAAAGGTATGAGACCAAATCAAATAATTGGTATCATCTAATTTAATACCACAAATATCCAAAGGAACATTCTCCAACTGCCTGTCATACGGACTTGACACATCTTTATCACAAGAAACTTCAGACAAAACAACTTTTAAATCGTCGAACATATCGAAATGCAAAAATTTAGACACCGAGGAGTATTCAGAGGGCTAAATAATAAGAATAATACTTATAGGAGAGATATCTCAATTCAAAACAGTCAAACTAACTAGCCAAAGCCACAACAAGGGAAAAAAAATGCCAAATGAAACTAGAATAGGAGCAAAACAGCACCACTAGAAAAAAACAGCCCTCCTCGAAGAAAAAAAATGTTTCCCGAAGAAAAAAAAAATAGAGTCAAACAGACCTCAAACAGGGAATAGTGTGTGATGTGAACAGTACGCACTGAACGGTACCTACACGATGAACAGTGTCTCGATGAACAGTACGCAATGAATAAGATCGATAAATCAATTAGGGTGCAAGACCACCCACTCTGATATCATATAAAGTTTGATTGAAGCAAAAACGAATTAGGTTTTCTCTTCATTACGTAAAATATACATAAGAGAAGAAAAGGGAAAAGTACAATAGACCTATAACTCCAAACTAATTATATGAGTGAATGTAAATAACCAACTAATTATACATAAATTATAGTTACACCCACAACTTAATAGATTTTGAATCAAAGGCTAATTAATTTATGACAACTAAAATACGTAAAAGAGGATTTAATTTATGTCAAATAAAGCATGCTTTTTTTTTCCCTGACTGAATAGAGAACATGAACAATGAATGACCCTTTGTTTGACCCTGGATGACGTATTGATTGAGAGAACATGCCCCTTTGTTTTTAACTTCGTAGCAATAACAATATATATGGATTGTGTTGCAGGTTTTTGCTACAGTTAAGAGTGGATCAATAGCCATTGCAGCCTCAACACTGGATTCCTTACTTGATCTCATGGCTGGTGGCATACTTTGGTTCACACACCTGTCAATAAAAAACATTAATATTTATAGGTATCCTATTGGCAAATTGAGGGTGCAACCAGTTGGCATAATTGTCTTTGCTGCTGTCATGGCCACACTTGGTATGTAATTTTTCTTTACACTATGTTTGAAACATGAATTTGTGGAGGGAAAATAAAAGCGGAACGAGAATAAAATTACTTGTACAAATTTTTTTGTTTTGCTTAATTATGTAAAACTTTAATTTTGTTGACAAATATTTATTAATTATCTTCTCACTTTTCTAACCCAACCGAAAAAATGAAATGAATTTAGCTTTTTCACTTCATTTTGCTTTCCTACCATTTTCCCTCCACGAACCTGAATTCTAAACTTACCCTTAATCTACTATTAGTTTCTAAGAAGGGTTATTATCCTGTGAATTAACAACTGTTTTTCCAAAGTGAACTTTGTCGGTTGGATTTCCATTTGTTAGCTCCTTATTGTTGCAGACAAAGAAATGAAAAGTGAAGGGTTTCTCGCTAATAACTATGGAAGTGAAAAAAAAAAAAAAAAATCTAGAGTTCCATTTGTTGATTTCTTATTTATGCCGTTGCTTTGAACTTTGTCTCTTTATATTATATGTGCAAAGTTCGCTACCAATACAATGGGGAGAAATGTAAATGAGGAATAAAAGGAAAGGTAAGGAAAAAGAATCATGCATAGTTTTAGGGGATAGGTTTTTAGATAGTTGGTTCAGAAGTGTCAGTAGGGAAAGACACAATTATTCTTTTTCATTGTAGTGATTTTGCTGATAGGCCTTGATCATATATTTGGCATACACGCGAACTAACATGCTAAAGGATTGGTAAATTGGTAAGCATTCCATTCATGGTTCAATATGTTGCCTATTTATTTATTTTATGCTGAAATAAAAAGAGGTGACCTCCAATCATCCACCCCCTTTATAGGAAATTGTCGTAATCCAGTCATAGGAAAAATCTTGCTGATTCCATGGACAAGTTTTGTGTGGTGTTCTCATGGAGAATGAATGAGTCATGGGTAGGGTTTGCATATTTTCAAGCCTTTTCTGTTCGTAAGTCGTAACTTAACTTTTTCATAGTTTTGTATTGGCCCATAGGGCTATCCTATGTTTGGAAGTTGGAGCTACATGTTATTTGCCAATTACATGCATCCTAACTAAGCCTTCTCTTAATTCTACTGGTGTGTGTTCATTGGCTATTGCCTAATGTCATTAAACTAGCTCCAGGAGCATTCTTTTCTTTAGTCAACCAATACCTGAAACAGAGTCCTTAATTTTAAGGACTCGCATCCAGTGGCAGAAGGATGGAAGCTGGAAGCTACCTATTTTGTGTCAAATAATAAGAATCCCAAATTATCACAGCCTAACGTAAATTCATATCAATATGCTAGGAGAAACTTTATGTACAAAGCTTTTAGATTTTGTGTGTGTGTGTGATGCATTGCCTCTGTCTTCATGCAAAACACGTCTACTACGCTGTCAGCAAGCATGAGGGGATCACCTTTGATGATCATCTTCAACTAAAATGATTGGGTAAGCGCAGACACCAATGACTTTTTTTTCTTATACGATTGGGTGAGTGAGAAGTACCCCCTAAGAAAAAAAAACAGAAATCCTTCCAATAATTATAGATGCTCATCAACACACAGATGGCAGGCTAACTACATACGTTGTCCATCCATACCAACTTAGTTGCCCAGCACTGCTATTGGCATAACAACCGATACACCATAGGTTGGCCCAACCTAGTCCTCTAGTACTAGGGTTGGCTCCTCGCAGTTCTCCCTTTAACACCAACGGTAGATAGGAACCGAACTGTCTCACGACGTTCTAAACCCAAACTCACGTACCACTTGAATCGGCGGAGAGGGAGAGAGAGAGAGAGAGATGGTTATTATGAAAAATTTCTGATGCATGATAATTAATATCAATATACGATATAAATTTCTTTTAGCTAGTTGTCGTTGTTTCCATCCAGTTTTGTTATCTAAGTGTACTACTGGATTCTCATTCTTAACTAGTTGGATTTTAGTTTCGTTAGATTTACTTTATGTGTTATTTAAAATCAAGACATTTTTTCTATTTGTCTTCGTTTGCATTTTTCTTGATTTTATTGTAGATTTTCAAGAAGTATTCCACTATCCATAGCAAGAAAGCAAGAATTTTTAACTCAGTCATTTGAGAAATAAGTAGTAGTGCCTACATATTTGGACTTGTGATATATTTTTCTTTCTTCTTCCTTTTATCTTTACTTTCTTTCCATCTATTTCTTATTTATTTATTTATTTTTATTGTTGCATGTGATTTCTTTTGCAATATGTGAAGATGTGCAATTGAAGCCTATTTATCTCTACATATTCACAACATTTTGATCACCCCAAAAGAACCATGTTTTTTTTCTTTCTTTCATTTCATTTCATTTCTTTTATATTTTTCTGTGAGAAAAAATAACTAACCTCATGACATTCAACTAAAAAAAAAAGTTATGATAATCTTTGCCTCTTTATAGGTTTTCAGGTATTCATACAAGCTGTAGAACAACTAATTGAAAATAAGCCTTCGGAAAAGATGACCTCAGATCAATTGTTATGGTTGTACACAATCATGATATCTGCTACTGTGGTAAAACTTGCACTCTGGTTATACTGCAAAAGCTCAAGAAATAAGATTGTTCGTGCTTATGCAAAGGTACGTGTCACCATCTCACCTAAAAGTTTAAGCCATTAGGGAAGGGAAAATTTTATTATTTGTATTATTTTTTATGCTCTCGACACCTCTCATATATCGCCAGACTGATTTTTTTTAACAAGGCCAAACACATTTAAGGTTTGACTATCGGGTGGCATGAGGTTTTAGGTCAGGATCTTTGTTTGATCTAATACTATGTTGGATTATTTACCACTATCTTACCTAAAATTTTAAGCTAGTTTTTTTCGCACCGGGGGGGGGGGGGGGGGGGGGGGGGCTTTATTATTTGTATCATTTTTATACTTTCAATGGTATGGAACACTAATCTTTATCTCAAAAACTTTGTTCCCATTCTTGAAGTTGTGTAATGTCTTTGTATTCTGATTGCCAGGATCACTACTTTGATGTGATTACAAATGTAGTTGGATTAGTTGCGGCGGTTCTTGGGGATAAGTTCTACTGGTGGATTGACCCTGCTGGTGCCATCATCCTGGCAATTTATACAATCGTGAATTGGTCTAGAACCGTTCTTGAAAATGCAGGTAGCTCCTGCTGCCCTCCCCGCATGTTTCTCAGAATTAACTAGTTGCTTAAATTATTCAATGAATTAAAAAGATTCCTGAGTTGAACCAGTGAGAAATTGTTTGGTTTGGTTCTTGCTACTTAGTTTATACTTGACTGCTAACTTTTATAGATCTTCTTTGGAAATAATATGTGATAGACTCACAATTCATCCAAGGAGTATGCAGTTTCTCCATATTATGATCCTTTTTCTTAAGATAAATGCATATTCTGAAGGGTAGTCAGTTTGGAATCTAAACAAGAAAAATTTCCCTTGGGTTTGACGATCCTTCTTCGATTCAGTGCGAAAATCAATTGGAAGTTCAAAACAGGATCCAAGATTCAGAGAGTTGATGAAGACAAGTCTGTTCAGAAAGCATAATATTCCGAAATGAAGAATGGTGGAAGTATGGAAAATAGAAATAAGGTTCCCAGAAACTGCATGTATTGATTTAGGAGAATGAAGACGTGTATGTCAAATGAAAGTAGATTTCTTCTGGACATATTTAACCAAAGATATATCAACCAATTGTGATGAATAGATAGACCTTTTCATTAATAAAACGCAAAGGAGCATGGGGGCATTCATTTGATTTTTGGATTAAACCCAATTGTTCTCATCATCTGAATCATTAGTATGAACTTAAACCAACTGATGCATCGTTCAATTCAACAAGGGGAATTAATTATCTAATACATAGACTTTGTTTGAATGCAGTGTCACTTGTGGGACAATCCGCTCCTCCAGAAGTCCTGCAGAAATTGACTTACCTCGTCATAAGGCATCCGCAAGTGAAGCGTGTTGATACAGTCCGAGCTTATACTTTTGGTGTTTTGTATTTTGTAGAGGTTGGTGGCATTGTGTATATATATATATATAGTTAATTTGATGCATTCTTTTATTCCTGAACGGTTGAGGATTACAGTCTGTATTTTTTGTTTTTTATTTTTATTTACTGAGGGGCAGGTTGACATTGAACTTCCTGAAGATTTGCCGTTGAAAGAAGGGCATACTATAGGAGAGAGCCTGCAGATAAAGATAGAAAAACTTGCTGAAGTGGAAAGAGCATTTGTTCATCTTGATTACGAATGTGAACACAAACCAGAACACTCTATTCTCAGTAGGCTTCCTGACACCCAGGATTGATTTTCTCATGACAATTGACTTCCTGGGAATCCAATTAAGGACAAGAACTGGTTGGGTTAGCATGAATCACATGTATGAGAGAGATTGCGATTTGAATCCAAATTTCTTCACAATTGGGATCTGCTTTCTTGTCATGTAAGCCTCTTTTAGTTCCTTCTAAAATAGCAGATGATGATTCGTTTGCTTTCCTTTTTTGCTTTCAACAAATTATTGGAGACTTTTTGATCGTCCTTGTTTCTCCCCTTTCCATTTTTTTTTTTTGCCTTCTTTTGAGTGTTAGCATAAAATACTACAAACAGAATTACCAAATTTGTATGCCTGAACGGATTTTAGATGCTACCGTGACATGTTTTTATTTAGGGGTGGCAATCAGATCATTGCCTTTTCATATTCAGATTCATTATTTGTTTAATTCATACTTAACGGGTGTTTGGCCATATAAAAAAAGTGCAATTTTGCACCAAATTTCAACACGACACTTTAGAAGACAGTTAGAAGTTTAGCAAAAGTTGATAAAAATTCAAAACAAAAAAAAAAAAAATGAAGAGTTGGTAAAAATTAAAAAAAATAAAATAAAATAAACATAAGTGGTAAAAATTGAAAAACGAAAAATTAGAAAAAGTTCATAACAATAGATAAAAATTAATTTTGTTTTTGGTGGAAAAAGTTGAAGAAAGAAAATTTTGATAAAAATTGATTTTTTTTTTGGTTAACCAAATGCCACCTTATACTCAAATATCTTATAATTTAACTAGCATATCAAATAGTTAATTTTCTTTAAAATTGATTACAGCTCCAGAGGTTCAAATTAGAAGGTTGCACTGCGCGCACACGAGATTATTACTGAGTCTAAATGTAATATTCAACTCAAGGAAATAGCCATATTCATTAGCAAGCATTTAAGAAACATTAGACAATTCTTGTACACACATCTATGCTAATATACAGAGGGAGAATACCTTTTGGTGTCTTCTATTTTTTGTAAATAACTCACAGTTTTGAATGACTCAAATATCTAAGTTGCCTTCTATCTCTTAAGATAACTATTTCTAATTGCTTTAAAAAAAATATGGAGAGAAAGAGAAAAGAGGAGAAATAAGGAGATGAAAGTGGAAAGGAGAGAGGTCACCCGAGTAATATATACATGAGTACTTGTAAGGATCTACCCGATTTCTAATTGAGTATAAATGCAACATTCAACACAAGAAATTAGGGGCAATTTGTAAGCAAGCATTTCAAAATTGTCAAATTTCTCCTTTAAATAAATTCAGTGGAAGACCCAGTATGCCAGTATCTTGTGTAGTGTACAACAAAAAGTAAATCAGGAATTATGATGCAAATCATCCAGAGGTCATTCACCAGCAAAAATCACAAAATTGAACCTAAACATTCATTCTAAAGAGTATAAATTTAAAGTCATTGACTCGAATCCATAGACATGCTATGCATGGCTTGAATGCACCATATATAGAATAGAATTCCTGCTCCTTAGCCCACCTTGATTAAGTGTATACTCTCAAAGCCAGACAGCCCCTAACCGCAGTTCACTAGTTATTAAGAGCTTTTTTAATTGAATCAAAGCAATGCCCTCCTCATGCAAATCAAAAAGCACATTGGCACCAGTTGCAGTAACAATCTTAGTGGTATAACCATGTTTGTGTACTAATTAAGCAATTTAAACCATTCAATTTTCTAATGAACAGCAGCGATAAAATTTTGGGTAACACGTGTTCAAAATGAAACATTAACATTTTTATTACAGTACTTACAAAGCGGTACAAAACTTTCTTACGAGCTTGGTAATAGCCGACCATTATACATCTTATCCAACAATTGCCGAGCATCAGGCCTCCTAAGAAGACCTTTGTTGTTTGGCAAACCAGTTCCTAAACAAACAGGACAAACAAGTTTCCCTCGACCTGCATGAAAATGCATAGAGAGAGTGATGAACCAAATGGTTGATATATCTGAGAAAATCCAAAATTAAATTCCTTAAAAAGAAGACTTGAATTCTGAAACATAATCAGACTTCAAATGGCTCTAGAACCAATTATGGTGCATCTGCATGATGATTGAACAGACAGCTTAACCAACATTGTTTTTTTATTCATTTCCATGTCCACTCTGCTTGTTTTTTTCCCCCCCTTTTTTTTCTTTTTTCTCCTTTTCTTTCCATTTTCTCCTTTTGTCTGAATCTTCAATCCAGTTCAAATGCAATGATTTTGCTGGTGATTCAATTACTTTAAATATTTCAATGATTTTTTTTACCTTACCAATAATTTGAGCTATAAAACTAAGCTCCAATTCCTAAAACCATCAGTTAAGTGTGCACAATAGATAAGAAAAGGCAACCTGACGGAGAGACAACCAGGTAAGGAAGGCTCATCCCTTAGAAACTGCAATGGACTGCAGCCAAAAAATTGGAAGACATTTTTACAATTGCCAAGCAGCAATTTTTCCTCTTCCCTTTTTTTTTTTTTTTGTGTCGGGTTTTTATTTTCTTATATTATTGTGGGGGAAAGGTGGGTGCCTGGGTGACAGAATAATGGCAGGGAGGGAATGATGGGAGCTTAAAAACCAGGTAAGCAGCCTGCTTTATCAACTAAACTAAAGGACAGTAGCAAATTTAAAAATCAAACATTGCATAAATCAAGGGAGCACTCGGACATGACATATAAATGAAATCATCAATAGCATTTAAGATCATTTAATGTCTCCAACAATTCCAATAGTACCTATGTATGTATTTTTCCAAATTTCTCTCCCCATTTTTAATTATTGGTATAATTTACTCAGGTTTAACAACTTCCATCAGCGATTCTAAGATTTTTTTTCTTTTGCTTATGAGTTACCATATCTTTCTAATTTACTAATTTAGAATGAATATCCCCTGGTTGTGCAAACCAACAACCAATCAATTCATAGCTGCAAATAAGCTCAACAACATATAAGAGTAGGGGTCTCAATTTCAAAGCCTAGGTATTAGGGTGAAGGACGTCCATCCCTTATATGAGGGGAGTAATTTTTATCACGGGCCTATGTGGGACAACATCTAACAGCCCCCCTCACGCTGGCCCGCATGGACATAAGTTTAGCGTAAACAATAGTGAGACCCAATTTAAAAACCCGCTCTGATACCATGTAAATAAGCCCAACAACATCTAAGAGTAAGGGGCATCAACCTCAAAACTTTAGGTTTTAAGGTGAGAGACGTCCATCTTTTATACGAAAGAAGTAACTTTTATCACAGGCTGATGTGGGACAACATCTAATAGCCACTCTCACGTTAGCCCACATGGACATAGGCTCAGTGTGGACAATAGTGAGACCCAATTTAAAAATTCGCTTTGAAACCATATAAATAAGCTCAACAAATATAAGAGTAGTTAAGGTAAGGGACGTCCATCTTGGGGAGTAACTTTTATCACAGGTCGATATAGGACAATATCTAACAATAGCCAACCACTTTATCACTGAGCTGCTGAGGAATTATAACAGGAGATTACTTCTCATATATTTCAATTCCCATTTTCAACTCATGTCAATGCTTCAGATGGGAATATACCATGTGCTTTTGGTTCTTTCATGCCTCCCAAAAAGTAAATCCTAGGGAAGAGGTGACACCTATTGAAAATTTGAGAATATGCTAGATGATCCAAACAATCCACGATAAACAAAATATACGGAGGCACCACGAAGTAACGGGAAAAACCCTCTCCAGGGAAAACCTCAAAAAGCTTTCACTATAAAAACATTGATTACAAAAATTTCAATCTCACAATAGATCAACTCTTCGACTCTATATTGTTAAACTTTTTTGCTCGATTCCTCGATTCACTAAATCCCAAGCGAAAGCCCTTTTTGACTCCTTAAAGAACAGCACCAAATCCACAGCAACTGCTGAATCCACAGTATACTCAATCCTCTGCCTTTAAGATTCGAATTCCTTCAAATCATGCACACTCAATGATTTTGGCTAAGTTATTGAGAGAACACCTTGCAACATTGTTCTGTTGTTTTTCTAAAATTGTTTCTTTCTACATAAGAAACTCTATGTGTATCCCAGAATATATAGGGGATAAAATCCTAACGCATAGGGTTTCCAAAATGCAACCTAGAAAACAGAAGCTGTGAACCTTACGAGATAAGTCATCCCACGGTCTTCCTGTGACTCAAAGCAGGCTTCCCACACAGCGAAAACACCCAAAATCTGTTCTTGATATTATACAGCAAGCATCTCGCAAGCTTCTTGTGAGCTTCTCACGAAGTGGCTAAACAGGCTTGTTCCATGTTTGCAGGCTTCCAGGTTTATTCTAAGACTTTTACAACTAATCTTGACTCAAGACTATGATGTCTTAGCCCACACTTAAATCTACAAGTTACAGGACTCTAATTTGACTATGGATTTTCTAATTTTACAATTTTGTATTAAACAAGAAAAAAAAAAAAGTGAACGTTATATGTTCAGAAAATTAAACTTTTTACCATCATTTCCAATTTTGAATGAGTAATTTTATAATTCCATTATTTGAAATAATTAAGGTGGAATATTCCCATTTTCACTTGGAAGTAGAAATGTGCCTCAAAGAATTAAAAATTCCACAATGTGAGGAAACTTTCTAATCATTGCAAGTTTATGACTCTCATAAATATATATTTAAGCATTTAGAAGCATCAATGGAAAAGTACATACCGTAACAATTTGGACATTCAGTAAACTCATAAACATCTTTGGCCCGTTTTCTATTGAGAGCCTTCCATTTTCCTGTACCACCACACATATCACCTGAATAGAAAGCAACTGAGTATCTTAGAGAAAAAAATAGGTAGTAATACTAGTATTCTGTTACAGCTTATGCTTGGCTTTAGAAATTTCAAGAAAGTCACATATATAAAAGTTTCTTTACACCACTCCTACTAAAGCAAAATGTTGTGGCAACCAATAATGGAAAAGGGCTAGGAAACAACCATTAGAAGTTAACAGAACAAAGCAGGTGATATAGTACCCCAAATTTTTTATCATGTACACCATCTCATGTTTATTAGATGGCAAGAGATGGAAGTGAAATCCAACCTTCTGAGGCAAAGCAAAATCCTCGAGGCATAAGTTTTATGAACATAGAGATAAATTCTCAAATCAAAAAAGTTAGAAGATTTAAATGCAAAGACGCAAGGAAATTTTAAAAAAATAATTATAAATAAATATTTTATTCTATTACAAAGTCAATAATGTCATTTTTTAGAAATTTTAATGCTCCATCTGTTTTGATTTAAAATATGTTACAATATAAATAATTTATCAAAAGAAAAAATCACATCAAAAAAATTTTCCTAAAAAAGCTTTTTCCATAAAAGTTGTCTTTTGTAAGTTTTCCCATGTTCGGATATATTTTTCCAAAAAACAAAACTTGAAAGAAGAGTATTTTCAAATCCAACCCAATGAGAAACTTTCTAATAGAGCCAACAAATGGATGCCCGGAAAAGCCACAAGCCACGACCGATATGCTGCTAGAAAGCACATGATAATATTGATCATTGGGAGATTAGAAGATTGGAATACTATCCCAACATCATTAGTACCAGTAGCGTTACTATCCTAAACATCATCATTACTAACAGCGTTTCTTTGAAGTTGCCATTTTCATGAGGAGAAGAAAATGGAGGTGTTTGGCTGGGATCCTGGGATGGCAGAGGGAGCTTGCCACTTGCAGTTGGAGTCGCAAATGATGGAGCTCCAGTAATTTTCCTGTCACCAGCTGTTGCTGTCATTTGGCAAGGTTGAATCACATTGCTGGATTTTGACATTGTTGGATTTGTTAATTGGGCAGCATGGGATGTCAGTGCAAGATAATTCCCTTTGAAATAAAATGATTTACCAATTCTAAACAGTAAGTTGTTTGTTTTAGGAACCCACCAAGGGTGTGCTAGACTTAAATACTTTTTCAAAAAAGAAAAAAATGAAAAATTGTTTTCTTTAGAATGTTGTAAAATATTTTACACACAAATATATATATTTTAAGTATATGCAACCAAACACCAGAAAATCATGGACATTTTACAGCAAAACAAAAGCAGCCTAAAAGAACAATTTAAATCACACATGCAATTTATGAATGTATACTTTTTGAGGTGATGGGGTTAAAATACAAGAAAACTCACAATCAGCCATCAAGCCATGAATCCACATAGGAAAATATGTAAAAGATTTTTCCCCCATTTTTGGTTTTTAGCAAGGTGGCATCATATGGGAGCAGTTTAAGGATATATATTTAATAATTAACCATTAGCTTACACAATAATTACAGCAATCACCCATATGAAATATTACAAGTGTTCTCAAACTTCTACCTTTTTTGGAATTATAGACCATCTATTTACCAGTCTAATAAGATCGAAGAAACTGAAGTGCAAAGGAAGGAAAAATGAAGAAAAGAAACCCAAATTTTAAGCAAACCACAATATTTTCCTGGCTTTTAAATGCATAATTCAAGAAGATGATGAACCTTAAGATGGAGGCAGATCCAGGAATGACACCATCCTAGATCACAGAAGGAGGTCAGAGAGGCAAATTTAAAAGGATAATTTTATTGAGGAATGGTTTGCATGAGAGAGCTTTCAATTTCAGATTTGGATTGATTGTTTAACAATCGTGTTTAATTTACACAATTTATATTTAAGGAGAATGATTTGCATGAAAGAGCTTTCAATTACAGATTTGGATTGTTTTACAATCACATTTGGTAATTTATGGGTTTTAACATCGGGAAGGTAGATAAGAGTTAAAGGAAGGTTTAAATTGGTTGAAATTTAATGCTGTTTTGGGCCTGGAAGGTAAAAAAAAAAAAAAAAAATAGCTTGACTGGAAAGTTCTAGACAGCAAGGTATCTAACTAATTTTTGTCTTTGATTTTTTAGTACTCCAGAATAAGGTTACAAAGCAAAGGCTCAATGTGACAGCTTAATCACGTAAAAGGCTTACTACTTGCTAGTGCTGGCCTACATCAAAAAACAGTCCACTTTCCAAGTTGAAGCGTTCCTCTTGGGATAATGTTTTAATGATCCACCAAGTTTCAGTCCTTGCATGTCACCAGGTCTTGCACTTCGAGTGCACTAGTTTATGAGTACAGAACAATATATGTTCTCTACTAAAAGAGATATATCATTAGACAAAGGTAAAAATTCAGTTCCTTAGATAATATAGAACAAATGGTCAGTAGAAAATAAATTATTACTCGCTGACAGAAAAAGAAACCTCAAACCATTTCGCCTCATTTTCTCCCTCATTAGTAGAATTCTACCAGTCAACAGAGGGAAAGGAAAAGAAGGGGAACACATTTTCATTTCTTCATGATCAAGTCTAGGTTCCTCACATAATGAATTTGTTTGTAATTGCTACAAATTAAAAATTCAAAAATGCTCTATGGCTTGTACCATTTTGCAATGCTACTGGGATGAACAAGTCTTAGAAGTAAAAGAAGTTGCAAGCATAAGCAAGTAAAAAAGTTAAAAAATTAGCGATAATAAATAATAAAATAAAAATAATAATTACAGATACAGTTCATGAGTAAGCAAACCATATTTTCATAATATCCAACCGTAAACAAATAAATGACACGAACCAGAGAGGAAAGCAAGCATCTACTCACAAATTATAGCACCACTGCCACTACAATTACGACACACAGGTCTTTCTCTACCATCCAAAGCAATTGCCTTTGGTTCAGAAGTATTACTGCCAATATTTATCAAAGGTATAGTTGAACAAAAACATGTCATACAAAGCCGTCGTGACAACAATATCTGAGATCCCTGCAATGGAAATTAGAAACATTTTTGAATTAGTGGGAGACTTCTAAACTATTCCGGATATAAGGACTCACCTACCAAATGTTAAACAAAATATAAAAATGATGGTATTTCTAATGATATTTTTTTTTTTGAGGGGGGGGGGGGGAGTCATTAAAGACTCATTAAACAAATTATAAAAATAATGGTATTTCTGACAGGATTAAGGGAGGAAGAAAAAGTCATTAAAATATTTCAGCCTTCACCATCTTTAACCAGAGAATCATCCTGTCAGTGTAGTATACATATGTTAATTATATATACCATTACCATATTAAATAGGCTACCTTAGTTGTCTTATTCAGGGTAAACCCTAATTATGAGCCTATTTATAAGACTCTTTTCTGTACAGAAAATAGGGTGAACAGTATACATTTCAATTATCTTATGCTTTCACATCCTTTCAAGGCAGTCCAATCGTATATTTAAAAGGAAGGATATGAATTTATGGGCACAATGACTTGTCTCCAGGAGTAACATCATTAACAAAATGTTTGGATTAGGTGTTCTAGGGAAATTAAATAAAAGGGACTGTCTCCTTCCTTATCACGTACTTGGATAGTTTATGAGGAGAGAAAAATGGGGAAAAAATGGATACAACCACCATCCTTTATAACGCCCTTTTTAACTTCTGCAAAAGTGGGAAGATTTGGAGAGAGAAAATGGGAGTTCTTGAATAGCAAAACTTGTCCTAATTTTTACAAACAGGGGTCTTCTTTTACCCCTTATTCACATAATAAAACCTTCTTATCTTTCTTCTGTCACCTCAACCCCTTTTTAAACAAGAGGGGAGGACAATATACTCTCTTCTCTTATGTTCCCTCCCGACTTATCCAAAGAAGAAGGAAGGATCCAACTATCCCATCTCTTCTAATTTTTTTTATTTACCCCCTTGTCTTCTACGTAATCCTGCTTTCTTCTCCCCTAGTTTTCCCAATGGACTTTAACATAGTGAACAATCTTCCCAATCCAACTAAACACACTTCCAATAGTACATACATGCTGAGAACCATTCAATATGCCTGCCTACAAGATCATCTTCCTATCCAGAAGAATCAGAAAAATCACATTTATCTTGTCTGATTAAACAACAGTTGGCTGCAAAAGAATGCATTTGGTTTAATCAAACAATAGACAAAACAAATGCATTTCTAGTGCATATAAACTTGATAAAACACATACCTTCGTCTTGGCAGGTTCTGTTGAATCATCTAAGTCGCCTGGTAAACAGCTCTCATTTTCCAAGCTGGATCTTACATGAAACCCAACTGACTTCAAGTGTGCTATTATTCATCACGAGAAAATGAAAAGAAAAATAACAGCAAACATCAGAACAAGAAGCCAATGTGGTAATCAAGTCATCAAATTGAAATATGTGCCACAATCTTATGAAAACTTGAAATATAGGATGACTCATAAATGAAGCAACCTTTGGACATCTTATTGGATGCATCTTTTCTAATTTGATTTTGTCTTTATTCTTCTCTTGTCTTTTCTTTTCTTTTCTTTTCTTTTTTTATTATCTTTCAATAATCAACCCTTCTATTTACTTTCTACACTGCCTTGCTACCCACCAATCTGTCACATAACCGATCAATCAAACAAATTAAGATGGCCAATGGTTGATTTCAATATTCCTTGTTCAATGTCAATTCGTTTTCTTTCCCTCATAATGCTCCTTGATGGCAGCGGCGGTTCAAGTTGGCACAATTCCCTTTGGAAGCATTTTTAAATAATCCAATCTTTCAATCTCTGTTTTGAGGCCTACGGGATGTATGGTTGCCACTAGGATGGAGTTTGGGAACATTAATTATAGGAATTCTAATGTTTGATACGTCAAGGAATGAGAACAGGAATTTCTTTGCTAGTTTTTGGTACATATGAACACTTTTAGAATGGAATATTTTAGATATTTTAGTTATCTTTTCCAACAAAGCGAACAAACTTTGAATTAACCTGTTTAATTTTTAAATTGTTGACATTTAATAGTAAAATAAATTGTCTTCGCAAACTTGTTAACAAACATTTAGATGACACCGTTCACAAGTTATAAAAGAACTTATTCATAAACATTTGAACAGGATTGTTCATAAGCAATAAATAAGATTGTTCACGAACATGTAAACAAGACGGTTCATGAATTATAAACAAGTTCGTACACTAATATTTAAACGAGCCTATTCACGAACACTAAGCGATCTTGTTCGCGAGTCTTATTGAGCTGAACTTACCGTTGATTGAGCTTGGCTCATTTATTTGTTGAGTTTGAAAAATATGTTCAAACTTGTTCATTTAGCTTATCAAACAAACATACGAGACGCCTGTCGAATGCTTGGTTCATTTGCACACCTATAAGGCCATAAAACGAAGTAAACTACTTGAGACTTGTGCAAATTCGATTCACCATATACTCGCTTGAGGTCGATTCAAAACCTAAACGAATCAAACCTAAACGACAACTTTAAGTTTGTTATACTGATAGGCTCGATACACTAATATTTTATAAATATAGCGTAAGATATCAAACTATTCAAATTTGATTAGAGGAGCTCAGGTTAGAATTGAAAGATAAAAGGAACGGAACCTCAAGTTTGAATTGAATTATAAAAGGAGCCGAACCTCCAGTTCGAATTGAAGGAAAAAAAAAAAAAAAAAAAGAACCCAACGTAAACCATTATTTTAAACTCCTTATGCTTAACAGCCTAATTTAAACACACTATTGATCATTTACACCCCCCCCCAAACTTTTAGTTCAAAGAGAAATTGGATTATATGCTTGTTTTCTGAGCTAGAAATAGAGGGTCGACTGAATTAGGAACCACAAATACTAGAAGTTCTCAAAATTTCAGACATTGGTTAACAAAAAAATACAGAATTTTGTGAAGTTTCAGAAATTTATCATTGGCAGCTATTGCGAAATTGGGTTTACGACGAAGAAACATTGAAGAAATAATCTCAAGAATTTAGAGTTTGAGTGGAAAGAGAGCTGTCAGCAAATGGCATATACTCCAACAATAGTATGCTAATGGGATTTAATGGAAAATTTCGAGTGATTGACACTCACAATGCTTCGCAGAGTTGCTTGACCATGGTAGAGACCACCCTGGGAAACCTGGAGCCGCACCATGTGAGAGATGAAACGCCATCTCTCTCTCTCTCTCTCTCTCTGCGCGAGAGAGAGTTTAAGATATCTGGAGGAGATAACTCGGTAAAACAACACGTGATAATCCGCATGAGCTTCAGGCCTATACGAGTACGACACGTGGCGGGAATTTCAAGCACAACAGCGTTTGAGCTTTAAAGCGAACAAGAATCTAATAAAGATATCTCTCCCTTTTCTTTTTTTTTTTCACCCAAATTAATTTTGCCCAAAAAACTTATGCACTTTATATTCTAAAGTAACAAATCCCACACATATGGCTTGGACTAAAGTCGATTTTATTTCCAAATTAACAACTAGTATAATAAATGTTATATAAAATGATTCTCATGCATAATTAGGAATTCCTTCTTTATTTAGCTACTTAGAGAAAAATCGAAGGAAAAGACAATACGTTTCTAAGAAAAACACTTTCTTACATTTGGTTGGTTGTTTTGAAAACTTGAAGGGAAAATGAAGAAAAAAACTAAGTAAAATACAATTAATAAAGAAATGGTATGGATTCGTTTTTATAATTTTTGTATAGAAAATAATAAAGATTTTATGAGAAGAAAAAATGTAATTTCAATAGATAAAAAATTTCAAGAGAATGACTAATTGGTATATGCATGTAATTTATTTTTACTCGCCTCGTTAAATTTTAAAATATGAAAAAAAATTATTAAGATTGGCACATAAATGATCAAAAGAGTTGAAAAAAGTAAAAATAAAATAAAATCTTGAATAAAGTAACAAAATATTGAATAAAAATATTCAATACGTATATTCAAGACACACATGCCCCTCTCATAAAAGGCATTTTTGCAATGGAAGACAGTCTTTCAAACGCTTAAAAAAAAAAAGAAGAAGAAGAAGAAGCATTTTTCATACATTTTTAAACCTTGCCGTACATTTAAAATCCTGTAATCTGTATGAAAAGGTCAGAAAATATTCTTGGTGCCACATTGACATGCAACACCATGTGGCATGTAACACTCTTTAACCTTTTAGTGTATTAAAATTAAAGAAGAAGAAACCTCCACTATTTTCACTATTCCCACTTTCACACCATCCATCCCCACTTCTTGGCATGAGGAACATCAAGACCACATGCCATGTAATATGTATGCTTAAGTCTTTTTTCCTCTCTCTCTCTCTCTCTCTCTCTCTCTCTCTGTGTGTGTGTGTGTGTGTGTGTGTGTGTCTCTCTCTCTCTCTCTCACCCTTCTCTTTTTTTTTTTTTTTTATAATTGAAACCACCACTAATTTGGGTGTCCAAGAGCTCCCAACCCGCTACAACTAGTTGAACCTCTAATGTTATTTCTTGGTAGTATTACTTATAGGATACATGTGAAGGAGATGAATGGAAGAAATTTACACAAGAGAGCTTCTCCACTGTACTTTCTTAATAAGTAGTTTCAATGAAAATAAGGAAAAAAAAAAAACTCCCAAAATCAATGGTCAAATTAAAAATATTTTTAATCAACAATTATAGTCAAGTGAAATGTGCAGAAAGAATTCTAGTAATACGAATCATTTTTCATCTAATTAAATTTAGATGACTCAAACAAGAAGTAGATCTCCTTATCTAACGAAGAAAGTCCAAACTTGTCATGCTTCAAGTCTTGTAATCTAAGGAGTGCACTAAACGAAACATGCATACAATCACATATAATCTATCCAAGTAAGAGCCAAACTACAAATGGAGCAAAATATAATATAATATAACTGAAAATGTATTACAAAATAAGCTATAATCACCGCTGGGCATAATACTCTTAAATATAAATACAACTCCATTGTATTAATATAGTAGTAAATGCAACTTGACACTCTATTGAGGCACAAATAATTAATATAAATCTCATAGCTAAGGTATATAAATACATAACTATTAATCAAAACATGAAATAGAAGAACAATTTGAATCCTGTGATCAAAAGTCTCCACTTGATTCATGTCAGAACCTATAACCATAACTGTAAGGGGGCTAAGCACTAGTTCATGTGTGCCCACCTCACCATATAACGTGAACATGCGATTCATATGTCTGTCATGCAAAACAATAATCAATCGCACTAATAAGTAATAACATCTCAACATATCCAATCATAATATCAAGAATCATATAATCATCTTAACCTAACATGTTATCATACCATTCTCGTTACTAATATATTATTGTGTCTTATGTCTAGCTATTATCTCAAGTGTATGTCTATTATTATAATATCATCAACAATACACATAAAGACATACTTGTTGCATTAATACTCGACACCCAAACTTAACTCCAACTCGTGCACATACCAACACATATGGGTAGGTACTCTGCGTCTCGAATACAATCTAATTACACCATTGTTGGTGTCTGCACAGTGAAAGTAGTTCAATTATATAATCATAGGTATCTACGCCTTGAGGGCAACCTAATTACACCATCTTAGGCGCTTGCATTGTGAAGGTAATCCAAATATACCATTATTATGCCTAAGCTGCGAAAATAATCCATTACGCTTTGTGGGTTAGTAACTTATTGAAAACAACCAACTCTAAGCAAGTTAAAGGACTTTTAATCCCCAAGTGTGAAAAACCCATTATTTTATTAGTATCTTCACAACCTAAAATCAACTCAAACACCACACACACGACGCCTCCCCCAATATATAAACATATCATCACAATACAACACCTAACTCACATCATTATCAACTTAATTCATTATTAATAGGACATCATAGTCCTCTACAAGATATCATAATTAAATTCATATCTCATCTCATTATAAACTCATACTTATTAGATCTTTACGTAGTATCTTTAATTCATATTATCATTACTGATTTTTTTAACATAAAAAATAAAAAAAAATCTCATTTCCAAAACCATTTTTTAAAAATCAATAAACAAATTTCTTTGAAAACTTCAATTACTTGAAACTATCTTAGGATGTCAAATACCATTCCTAATATAGTGACATTTTGATTAGAGATGTTGGAGTTTTAAAAAAAAGTTATAAAAAAAATTAAAATTTGGTGCAAAATGTGACAAATTTTGATTGAACGAAGTTGGAAAATTTTTAAATTTTTTAAAGTTTTAAAAAAAATTTAAAACGAAAAAAAAAAAACAAAGAGTCAACATAAATACGCCACACCCCAATGTCAAAGAAATCATATATAAGATAAATACATCTTAATTGTAAACTAGTTTTTTTTTTTTTTTTTCTAATTTGTTATTTATTGAGTTTAGAGCACAGCAAAGACAGAGGAAAAAGAAAATCAATTAATTTGACCTGATCAAGTAATGTAATTAAAAAATATATATCTGTGCCCCATTTGGAACATAATAAAAAAGAGAACTTTTAGCTACTTTTGCTTTCTTTGGCATTTGGTGGCGTTTCGAAAGATATTAAAAATTTTTAAAATTTTCTTTAACTTTTTTTATCAAACAACTAAAAACTATTAAAAATTCGTAAAATTTTTTTAACTTTTTATCAGACGACTAAAAGTTTTTAAAATTTGTTAAAACTTTAATTTTTTACTTAAGCGTTTAAAAAGTTACCACCTAACAACATTTTATGAATAAATTACTAAAAAGTTCGTAAATGTTTCGGTTCCTAACGCGGTCCTCGTTAAATAACTAACCTCAAATGAAGCTCCTAACCTGTCTCAAAATGTGAGGCTGTAATGTAATATTAGAAAGGTTGGAAATCATATGTTCTTGCAAAGTTGGATATGGGATTGGGGGGTTAAGAATGAAAAATGAATGTACGTACATATAACGACTGGATATGGCTTCTTTTCGAAAAGAAATGGCAATGCTTTACTTAATAATCTTCTTCTATATGGTGGCCCCGAAAACTACGAATGCAGACAGTCCGTCTGAATGTTTGGAGGCATGCATGCCAATGTGCATGAAAATAGATGGTTCCCATGAAGATTCCTGTAATTTTGGTTGTAATCTTGGCTGCGACCAAATACGAGGTAGGGGAAATGCAATTGGAAGCTAGCTTTAATTTTCTATTTCACTTTTGACAGCTAGCTTCTTATATGAAATTATCAAGTGTATCAAGAATTCTCTCCTCTTCTTTAATTCTTTTTCGATTGAATATTAAATTTTTATTATGTCGCATTTGTTCAAATGCATATCTGTCTTATGGGTGCAACATATATATATATATATATATGGAGGACAGAGAATATAAAGGCAAACTGCTACTGTCTTTTATGGATGGATTATATTACTATTATTATTATTATTATTACCGAAAGTATAGTTGCACATGACAATATTCGAATTTTTTCATAACTAAAAAATTGTCATTCCAAAAGACAACTTTAAAAGGTAATGGGTTAAGGAATTGATTGTTGAGATTCAGAGGACAAAAAATTCATTTTTTTGTTTTTTTTTAATGTAGTGGCGTTTTGATTTTATAAAGAAGATGTGAATGTGTTCGTCCGATACACATTGTCAAATGAAATCATATATGAAATAAATATATATGTTGTCATTTTTTATGAGTTTTGGTTGTTACTGTTGTTCAGTGTAGGACTTAACAATTTAGTTGCCTAAGCTTAGTTTTAAAATTTTTGTCCTGGTTGCCCAGTTACTTAGTTGAGCTTAAATTTTTTTTTTTAAGTCCTAAAATATTTTTTTTTTGTTACCCTTAACCTAGGGTATTGCCCAAGCTCAGGGGCTTGTTAGGCTCACCCTGGACCAGCCCTGTTGTTGTTGCTGGTTGCTTGTGGTGATTTAGAACACAAAAAAGAGGAAGTAAAAATGGTAATCAATTGTTTAATTGGTCTCAGTAATGTTATTAAAAAATATCAAATTCATTAGTTAACCTCAAATGAAGCTCCTGATTTGTCTCAAAATGTGAGGTTGTAGTGTTGATTTTAGAGTCAGTAGGAAATTATTCGTACACACAGATATTGGGCGCTTAAGAATGAAAGTGTATATGTAAATACAATGACTAGATCGATGGAAACTTCAAAAACTTAATTGCAATGCAAGAAGATAGACTGCTCCAGCAAACCTTCCTATGTGGTCGCACGCATCCCGACATTTTGACGCTTTAATTTTCTGTTTAATTCAGGATCACAATTTAGATAATCATCTAAAACTTTTCTTTAATAAGGCATATCTAAAAAAAATATAGATTTATAGGTATATATAATATAATTATTTTAAATATATTCTTTTCTTCTCATTTCAATCTCAAATAATTCTTGAAACTTATCTTAATTTATGAATACTACGTAGGCCCTGTTTGGGTTTCCACCAAATAACAAAATTTATCAACAGTTACAAAAAATTCGTCATCATTATATTAAATCGTTGTATTTTTACTATACTTTTTTGTTAATTTTTTTCCAACTAAATAATCCTGTAATCTATCCAATAAAAAGTCCCAAATTTAAAAACATTATCTATATATATATATATATATATAATAGATATAATTATTTTAATTTTATCATTTTTTTAATTATAATACTCCTCTTAATTTCAAATATTTTTGGAACTCATATTAGTATATAGAAACAATGTCTCAATAATATTTAGTATCTCTAGCATAAGACTAATTTGGGTTTAAGTTACATGTATGGATATTTTTTAGGTCTAAATATTTCTTTATCTTTTTCGCGTTAGCCCTGAGTTAGTTTGATTCGTACTTATCCTTAGTGGTTAGCTACTTGCATGAAATTATCTCCTTTTGTTTTTCTTTTTTTATTTGAATTTTTAAGTTTTAACATGCTACGTTTGTTCATGCGCGCGCATGTCTATAGCATGGGTGCAGTATATATATATTTACAGGGAAGAAGACATAAAAGCAAAGTGCTATCTATTGAACCTTATTTGCTCCGTTATCTATTTACAACCAATGGCATGCCTATATGAGGTTCACTTCGGGACAATTTCCTGTGTACAATTACCGAAAAAAATAAAAAATTAAACTTGAATTTCCTCAAAAATCAATCCCATAACACATTAGCCTTAACTAAAGTCGTTTCAGCTGCACCTTATCAAAACACGAAGTCATTGCTTACTATACATGTTTCATTACTTAAGCTAAAATCATCTCATGGTCATTCTCCTACTCTATATCCATGGTTGTTAATTAAGAAGTGCTCTAGGGTGAAGGGGTGTGAATGATGGGAGACATGGGCAAGAAGTTGAAGGTAGGAGAGAAAGGCCAATAGAAAAATGCAAGGAATGTTTAAGAGATGGTTATCTCCATCAAGGCGTTTCAGGAGATCTTCCATACACTCAATTTTGTGTGCTAAAATTGTCTTTCGGTACGACGACTTCACGAATGGATAAATTTTTATTTTTTGATTTATTGCTGAAAGTGTTATTGTCAATATTGATCTTTTATTTTCATGAAGATGTTAGGTTTGGCTTAAAATTCCATATTGAAAATGGGGAATAGAAGACACAATGTAATGGCTTTATAAACTAAAGCTTGTCCCACATCAAAATAAGAAACCAAGAGACACTATTTAGTACTCTTATAAATTAAGGTCTTTTGATTTGGTTTTATTCATCCAAACATTTGTAAACTTTTGTAAGCATTTATAAGTTTGGTAATAGTGGATTGTTCTTTAACATCCGAGAATGTAGGTAATATTTTTCGAGCCTCGTTAAATTTTATGTCTTTTTTTTTTTTTTTTCATTAGTTCCTTTATTTTTTGCCATTATTTCCTATTTGCTATTGTGTGGCATAATTCTGGGTGCCTTATTATATGGGTAAAATACCTGCTTTCGTAATAATTGGTATCAAAGCCAAAGTTGTTAATTCAGCATTTAGTGTGTATGTCCATATCTAGGAAAGTTATGTCTAAGGAGATTAGATTTTAAGTGAAACCAATGTGACTTTTCCACTCTTTCCTAGGAGCTTTCTTAGTGTATTCCCACAAAATATGATATTAACTTTGGTGTGTGGAAATTGTTGAAAAAATGACAGAAGCTTCTTCATCTATACCAGTTAAGGTTACTATCACTAATACAAAGTATAAAGTTGAGAAGTTTGATGGCCACAATAATTTTGGTATGTAGCAATGTGAAGTGTTGGATCTTATTTATCAACATGAGTTGGATGTTACTCTAGAAGAAAAGAAGCAGATAAGATGAATGATAAAGAATGGGAAAGAATCAATTACCAAGCATGTAGAACTATTTGATCTTATCTTAGCAAAGAACAGAAGTATCCTTTCTGGAAAGAGACATCTGCAAATAAGATATGAAATGAGTTAGAGAATAAGTTTATGAAGAAAAGCTGTAGGGATAAGCTTCATTTGAAAAAGAAATTGTTTCGTTTCCAGTATCAACGAAGTACCTCTATCAATAATCATATTACTGCTTTTAATAAATTAATATTAGATATATTAAATTTGGATGAGACTGTTGAAGATGAGGATCAGGCTTTGTTACTGTTAGCCTCTCTTCGTGAAGAGTATGATCACCTGATCACTACCTTCCTGCGTGGTAAAGATAAGATAACATTTGATGAAGTGTACAATTCTTTGTACAATACCAAAATCAGAAAAGAAAAAAAAGATCAAAAGGAGCATGGATACAATACAAGAAAGGCATTTGTTGTTAGAGGCTGATCTCAGAGTCGTAAGTCCAACCGGAGGGGTAGATCCTAGTCAAGAAGCAGACTTAGTAAAGATGAAGGTGCCTTTTGGCACGAGAAAAAGGTATTAGAAGAAAGATTGTCCAAAGTTAAAGAAGCAGACTAAGGATAAAGCAGTTTCTAACGCTTGTGTACCCATGTGTGAAGATGATGACTTTGATTTTGCATTGATTGGTCTACCTTCAATTTCTTATTCTGATGAGTGGATTTTGGATTCTAGATGCACCTATCATATGTGTCCTTACTAGGAGTGGTTCTTTAATTTTGGTAAATTTGATGGTGGAATTGTTGTCATCAGCAACAATAGCTCTTGCAAGACAAATGGGATAGGTTTAATCCATTTGAAGAGTTATGATGGATCAACCAAAATTTTGACAGATGTTCGATGTATACCGGGCTTGAAGAAGAATCTCATTTCTTCGGAAGCCTTAGAAGTAAACGGTTTCGCTATGTCTATCTGAGATGAAGTTCTCAGAGTTATTTCAAGCACATTAGTGGTATGAAAGGTACAAGGAAAAATAACTTATACTACCTTCAAGGTAGTATAGTTATTTGATCAGTAGCTATAGTCTCTAGGGGAGATGCAGATACAGAAATAACCATGTTATGGCACATGTGACTTGGTCATGCAGGTGTGGGAGTTTTGCAGAATTTGGTAAAGCAGTCTTATTAAAAGGCATAAAAACCTATAAATTGGATTTCTATGAGCACTGTGTCATAGAAAAGTAGACAAGGATGAAGTTTGGCACCACTATTCACAATACTGAAGGTATTTTGAATTATGTTCACTTTGATGTTTAGGTACTTTCTATAATAACATCATTGGGAGGTATATAGTACTTTGTTACATTTGTTGATGATTACTCTAGAAGAGTTTAGGTATATCTGATGAAGACTAAAGATGAAGTGTTGGGAGTTTTCCAAAAAAGTGGAAAAAGATAATTGAGACTCAAACAGACAAAAGGATAAAGAAGCACAGATCAGATAATGGTGGTGAGGATAAATTTGATCTGCTTCTTAAAGTTTGTAAATATGAGGGTATTGTACGACACTTCATAGTTAGAAAAACACCAGAGCAAAATGAGGTGGCAGAACGCATGAATTAGACTTTGCTAGAGAAGGTTTGGAGTATGTTTCTTAACACTGAGTTAAGCAAAGGATTTTAGGTTGAGGAAGTGACTTATGTATGACATCTCATTAATCAATTACTATCAGCTACAATTGGAGACAAAACGCCTATCAAGTTATGGTTTGGAAAACTTGATGATGATTATGATTCTTTACATTTATTTGGATCTACTGCTTATAAATTAGATCCAAGAGTCCAGAAAGAACTATTCATGGGAATTAGCTCAGGTGTGAAATGATATCGCCTTTGGTATCCTAATTTAAAGAGAATTTTCTTTAGTAGGGATGTTACCTTAGATGAGTCTTCCATGTTGAAAATGGTAACACTGGGAAATTCTAAAAAAGAGAAAAAGACCAATAGTGTTCAGCAACAGGTGGAGAGTGCTCCGCAACAGGTAGAGTTAGAGAAAACTATAATTAAGCCAGCCGATGTCGACAATCTAGTGGCAGAGGAGGATGTCGAATGTTGAAGAAGAATGGGTAGAGGTTTTAACCTAAGAAGCTCAATAGCAATCAAGATCAATTGCACATGACAGGCCACATCACAAAAGTAAGAAGCCTACTCGTTTACTTGATATAGTGGTGGCCTATGCACTTTCAGTTGTCGATGATACTCTTTCGACCTATAAAGAAGCAGTTAGAAGTTCAAAAAATAAGAAATGAAAGAGAGTAACGGATGAAGAGATGTAGTTTATTCAGAAGAATTAGACTTGGGAGCTAGCTCAATTACCGACGGGCAAGAAGGCAATTGGTTGCAAATGGGTATTTGCGAAGAAAGAAGGATTTCCTGACAAAACTGATGTTCGCTAAAAGGTAAGATTATTGGCAAAAGGCTATACTCAGAAGGAAGAAGTTGTTACAATGAGGTACTTTCTCTAGCCCCAACGCCCCAGCCCTAGCCCCCATCAAGAGGCTATTTCAAATTTCATTTGATTTTTTTTCCTTTTTCCTTCCTAATGGCTCTTTGACCATTATTTTTCTTTTTTCTTTTTTTTTCTTTTGCTAGTAGTAGCCATTGGTCCCCTCCAATGGCTATATATATATATATATATATTTTAATTACAATTCAACCCTTGAACAATTACAAACCCTTCCTAACCATCCATTCTAAATATCCCCATCTTCAACCTAAAAATCACAAAGAAATTCTCATTCTCTCTAAAATACTCGACTCTCTTAAGTCTCAAGGCTCAAGCTAATATTCATTAACTATACTAAAGTTCTCCAAATTTGAAGGCAAGATTAAACATCAAGTGCTTTAAGCTATCAAATTATTCTAAGTTAGTATATTAATTTTGCATACTTTCTTTTTTTATTAATTTGCATACATACTTTATTTTTTTTTGAAATTTGCTATTTTAATTTTTTTCCATCAAATTAATTTTTCTATCAAGTTAATTTTTTTCATGAATCCTAGAGACTCACAATTGTTTTCTTTTTTTTGGATTTGGAGGGTGTGAACTCTTATACTTCTCCCACTCATGAGCCATTTATAACACCAATACCCGTGGACACAAATAATGCTGCTGTTGTATCATTATTGCGACCCCCCTAACAGCGTGCGAATTCAAAAGTGTGGGATTTTTTTTACTAGAATTACATGATATGATGGAGTACTTAAAGAAAAATGCAATATTTGTAGGGATTTATTAGATGGTAGGCCAACTTCTGGGACTACTCACCTAAAAAAGACAAAATAATTTAATTAGATTTATTTTTTAAGATGAAAAACCTTTTATAATGAGTGAAAATCTAAATTTGGAAGAATATATTCACGATAGTTTTACATAACAATTTCATTGTTTTTCAAGAAACACTTCAAGAAATCATGTTTTACAAGATTTTGAAACCAAAAAAGAATAATTAAAAACTTTTTTTGAAAATTTTTAAGGAAATGTTTGTTTAACTTTTAATATGTGGAGTTCTCATCAACAACTTCAATATTCTTTTTTATAACTGAACATTATATTAATGAAAATTGGAACATTATTTAGGTGCATCTCTGGTACAAAATGAAAATGACTTTAATCTGTTAGACTAGTGGAAGTACAACAGTCTAAGTTTCCAATTCTTTCAACTTTTGCCTACGATATCCTCATATTTCCAAATTCTACTGTAGCATCTGAACAAGTATTCAGTGCAAGATGGTGCGTTATTAATGATTGCAAGAGTTGACTGGCCTTAAACACAGTAGAGGTCTTAAAGTGTTTACGAGATTGGTGTCTTGCTGACAAAAGAAATCAACAAGCCAATGAAAAAGAGAAACTTTCTCTTGACTTTGAAGCAATGTATTTCAATGAAATAGAAGAACATATAGTAGTGATGATTGAGAATGATGGAAGACTTGAAGTTGTGCACTTATATACTTACTCTATCTTTTGTTAATTTATAAGTCAACATTTATAAATTCATAATGAAAATTTAATTTTTAATTTTTTAATTTTTATCAATGAATGTTTTAAAATGTTTGTATGAATTTTATTTTTAGTTTATTTAATTTATAAAAATTATTAAAAACTATTAAAAAATTCTCTAAGTTAACTGGGGCGGGCAATGGGGACGCTAGCTTAACCGAACCCAACACCATGAGAGGAAGGGATAGTAAGGATGGGCCAGTTGCGGGCTGGGTTAGACGATCTGACCCTTTTACACTGTTAGTGAGTACTCCACTTACTCCTCACTTCAAGTTGAGTTCAACTATATCCTCCAACGCTGATGAGGAATGTGTGTTTATGTCAAGAGTTCCTTATGCAAATGTAGTTGGTAGTTTGATGTATGCTATGGTGTGCATAAGACCCGACATTTCATAAGCAATTGGAATTCTGAGAAGGTATATGCATAGCCATGTAAAAAGACATTGGCAAGCAGTGAAATGGATTCTAAGTTATCTTCTGAACATCGTAGACATTGGTTTGGTATTTGAGCGAGATGATACCCTTGGTCAGAGTGTGGTTGAATATGTTGACTCTGACTAAACAGGAGATTTGGATAAATGTCGATCAACTGCTGGTTATGTGTTCATTCTTACTAAAGCATCGGTAAGTTGGATGTCTACTTTGCATTCTACGGTTGCTCTGTCTACAATAGAAACAGAGTATATGGCAATCATAGAGGTAGCAAATGAGGTAATTTGGCTACAACGGTTTCTTGAAGAGTTGGGGGTTGTTTAGAAACAAGTTACTGTATATTATGATAGTAAGAGTGTAATTCCTTGGCAAAAGCCTAAGTCTATCATGCATGAATGAAACATATCGATGTCATATATCACTTTATGCAAGAAAAAATTAAAGAAGAGAAGAAACTGCTTCATAAGATTAGAATTGCTAAGAATCCTGCTAATATGATGAATAAGGTCGTGACTTCGACCAAGATCAAGCATTGTTTGAATTTGGTCAATATTTTACAAGTTTGAAGATCTTGTTAGAGGCACTGATGATGTGGACTTTTTCAGCAAGGTGGAGATTGTTAGGTGTGGCTTCGAATCCCACATCAAAAATGGGAAATAGGAGACATAAATTTAATGGCTTTATAAATTAAAGCTTGTCCCCACATTAAAAGGGGAGATTAGGAGACACTACCTAGTGGTCTTATAAATTAAGACCTTTTGGCTTGGTTTTATTCATCCAAGCATTTGCAAGCATTTGTAAGTTTAGTGATAGTTGATTGTTTTTCAGCACTTGAGAATGTAGGTATATTTAGTGAGCCTCATTAAATTTTGTGTCTTCTTTATTCTTTAAATTAGTTTGTTTATTTTCTTCTATTATTTTCTATTTATTATTTTGTTTGCTATTGTGTGGCATTATTCTGGATGCCTTATTACATGGGTAAAACACCCACTTTCACAATAGAAGATAAGATCGTCAGCTCAAAAGACAACAATAAGGGTTAATGGGTTAGGAAATTGATTTTTGAGATACATGGGTCAAACATTCAGGTAGTAAATCATATACACAGTTGGATATGGAGGTTGAGAATGAAATGTACATACAACAACCCCTAGATGGCTTCTTTTTAAAAAAAAAAAAAAACTCCAGTACTTTTTCTTGTAATCTTGGATGCGAAACGAGGTAAGGGAATGTCAATCGGATATTAATATGCATGTATTTGATGTATGGTCAGATCCAAGGCAATGTAGCAACACTTTAATTTTGCTTTTAATATTTAGTAGTTGGCTTCTTGTATGAAATTGTCTATACTGTTATCAAGATTTGTCTTCTCTTTATTCATTTTTTTTCATTTGAATTTTAAAAATTTTAATTGTGCTACCTTTGTTCAAATGAATGTTGCTTAATGTCCCCAGGTATAAGGTTTTCAACAATGAATTTAAAATTAACCGAGAAGCATTGGGTTGTGTTCATGGGAAGGAAATTCAAATCCTCAAAAACTGAGGCTTGGGTGAGAAAACTAGGGGAAAATGGAAAACTTGATGAATTGTTGACTTAGAAATGGGTAAGAGATTACAAATTTAACAACAATTAAAGCTAAAAACTTGAAATTTAAAAGTCCAATTCAACGACTTGAAAGAAATTACAATTCTATGATTAAACAACAATAGTAAAAGGGTTTGACCCCAAATAAAGTCCAATGACGGTATCTTGGTAGTTGGTTAGAGCATTCCATGTAGCTTAAACCAATATCAACAATAATGATATTGGGTGAAATAATTCCATAAGCAAAAGTATTTAGGTGGAAGAATTAGTCTTGTTGGGTGTCTAGAAAAGAGGTTTAATCTAGGAGGACAATAGATTAAATACTTGGTATGCTTGAAGGTAAGGTTCATACACATGAATGTAAGATTATAACCTTGCAAGGGGATTTCGAAGGAAAAGATGCAACAAAACTACTCAACAGTGCAATAAATGGAAGGTTTTGCATTATATACCATTAGTTAATGCTTAACCAACTATCTTGCACCATTTTTCTCGACCAAAGCCAAGAAAGACTTGGCTTACTACCATTAAATGAAAATGTAGCTACATTAAGGGCAGATATTATGTCTTAATTAGAAATGAAAATGTAAAGAAACTTATGCTCTGTTTGTGAGTTTAGGAAAGAAAAAAAAACATTAGTTGTGAGAGAAGATGGGGAAAATGAAAATATTTTCTGTCTCATTGTTTGTAAGTTTACGAGAGAAAAAAAAAAAGATAATAACTACATCTCTCTTTGTTTGTGAGTTGAGAAGAAATAGATATTGTTATTTTACTACTAAGTTCTTTGAAAAGTTGGAGGGTTATCAACTTATTTGATTTTAGGAATTGTTTGTAATTTTTCTAATTCTTTATTTTGTGGGCAAATGTGTTATTTTAAAAGTTTCATTAAATCACATTTCTCTTTTCACCATTTCCATATACTTTTCAGAGGATAAAATTTTAACCTTCACTTTTTTTTTTCCTTTTCTTTCCTCCAAAAACTAACAAACAAGTGATAGATTCCAAAATCTTCTTGAAAATTTTTAATTAACTGATCACACACATAAAATAGAAAGAATAACATAAGAAAATTACGAGAAAACCCTTTCACAGGGCGAAAAACCTCAATTTCAACTTTCACTATCAACGAGTTACAAGGAACTACCCAAATTTTTTACTCACACAAATTTTTTCATCTCTCTTGTTCGATTCACTCGACTGACCCTACAAGTAGACTTTCTGCTTCACATAAAACATTAAAAAAAAAGAAAAAGAAAAAATGAAACAAAGGCTAAACTATCGTCCTAGACTAACAAATAACAAATTGGAACAAATTTTGGAGGAATTATCTAGGGCCAAACTATCGCCTTCCTTGTGCCCTGCCTGAGAGGCATGCTATCCTAATTTTTCTCTCTATGTCTTCAATAATTGAACCATCGACTTCCTTGCGGACCTTACTCGACATCTCAAGACTAATATTGCTTTTAGGAGTTAGTTTCTTTTTCAAAGTCTTCAAGATCCCATATCAATTTAGACATTATTCTCTTAAGTGAATCTTCAATTGTTTGGAAAGACTTAAGTTCCATTCAACTTTGAAAACTTCTCATTCTTCTATCATCACATTTAGGAAACTTGACTTTGTGTTTGTTTCTAATTCAATCTTAATTTTTAATTTGAGTTAATTGTTTGGATTTGCCATAAAATTGATTTTACAATCTCCCATTTGACAATTCCATTACAAAACTAAATTTAGATTTCTTCAATCTGTGAACTACAATACTCAATGTAAGCATTAAACGCACATGTGAGATGAAAGTTAACTATTCATTAGAGATCAAAACATAAGATATGACATATCAAACCCAAAATAACAACCCACTTCATCAGTTCACATTCATTAATCATGTGGATCACATCAACAAGTGATCACACCAACAAGTTCAAAATATCAAAAAAAAAAAAAAAAAAACCAACATAGCCACAAGAAAATCCATATCCATCTCCCCCTTTATGTTATGAATTGACAGCTCTAAGATGGGGAAAATAGTCACAAAGGCCTAGAAAGGACTAGCTACACCACTACCTACATCGGCATCACTACCAGTAGTATTTTCATCCATAGTGCCTTGGAGTTCATCTTCATGTGCACACAAATTATCAATCTTTTGGTGAAAAGATTGAAAATTTTCACTACACATAGTAGTGAGAGCTTGCATGTCTGCCGAAAGTGTATCTTGCTTCACACGAAATCTAACTACTTTCCCTTTCCAATCACTTGATTCATGGTGAAAGGACGAGAGAGCTCTTACTGGACTCTGGAGTGTTAGGATCATCCTACATGGAGTCAACAGCTTGGTTTATTTATTTGTGAGTCGTGATGCGAGACATGGGATTCAACTGGTGTAACACAACTGAATGCAACTCTATAGATCAGATGGAAGATGAACAATGTGATGTCAAACTTAAGTCTAAGTAAAATTGTATGGATGGCATGACCATAATGTATAGTAAGGTTGGAATAGTGTGAGGTGGGGTCAATGGTGGCCGAAACAAACAAGTTGAGCATTCTATGATTAGTGTTCAAACAACCCATGGACGTAAGTCTCTCCAATCTATAGTAGTTGAAGGTCTCTTAATACCTAAGTGGCAATCGTGTCTGGGGCTACAGTGGTAAGAACTTGAATGATAGATGAATGAATCACATGTTCCTCAAAATCACAGTGTTCTTTAAAATTTGCATAAAATTCCTGAATAAGTTTTATAGCAACAGACCTAGAAATAGTGGTGAGAGATTCCCAACCCAGATTTTCAAACAAAAGTTTGACACTCAACAAACATAGGCCTTTTTGAAAACAATGATTTATACTCACTACAATTCACAAACCTACGAGTCCCAACAACATGATTCTTACTCTTATTTCTAATCATTTTGACATAAACGCATAAAATGTACCCAAATGTAAATAACAAGCAAGCCCTAGGTCTCAATCTTGACATAAATGAAATAAAGGACTAGAAATGATCGATCTAAAGATAAAACGTAAGTCGGAACTTAACCAGGACACATGTAAGGTGCAGAACTCAAGAGCCTGGAGAAGGGTGGTTGCTGCTTCGAGGGCTTCGAATGGCACAATCTAAAAAAAAATGAACTGGCACGCGATATATATATTGATAGCTCGAAGCCTCGTCTTCCTAGCACAAAGACGACACTTTTAGGGTCGATGCCTCGCCTTCCTAGTGACCTGGTTGCGACCCTTACTAGCAAATAGCTCAAAGGATCAGCTTCCAAGCGCTTAGCCTACGAACCTCTAGGGACATGTCTTTTAGGGCAGATATTGTGCAAAAAAAAAAAATTTAAATTTATGAAAAATGAAAATGGATAGGAAAATTCATTAATGTGCTAAAGTAATCTTAATTCTTCTATGTGCAAATATGTAAACCAAATCAATCAATTTAAATAAATTTTCATGAACAAAAATTCACTTTTCCAAATCAATATCTAAGATTGCGTCATGAGGTGAATTAAGCCATAGAATCGAAAGAAAATACTTGTGTATATGTGAAATTATGACTAAGATACATACATATGTTGCCCTCAAAAAAATCATGGAATTAACTAATTAAATTTGATGCACCAAATGAATTGAGAGCTAAATTTCTTCTTCTTCTTTTTTTTTTTTTAAGGTCCTGGTAGCTTTCACAAGGGGTATGTAGCTAGTCCCTTAACAATCAATGAGTGATTAAGAGACTTCTCAATGGTCCCATTGGTAGCTCTTTTCAAGATAGGATTTTTTAGTTTTTTATTTTTATGTAGGCTCCTCAACATTTTTATAAACACATCAAACAGTAATTTATGATATAAAGATAAAAACAATGGAAATGTATATGCATAATCAGCCAAGTGTAAAAGAAAGTACATCAAAACTATAGTAAAGTTCACCAAAACACTTCTCTTCAATTTAAATGGAAAAACAGATTTTAAATTCATCCTAATTTATTTAACTGAATGATAGACGTACATGTAAGGAGAGAGGTCGTAAAATATTATCAACACAACTAATGAACTCTTACTTCTTTATTTATTTCATTTAATAAATTAATGATGTGCACAAATACCCAAACACTTCCTAAGAGATTCAAAGTGAAAGGTGTCTAGGGGTTTAGTAAAAATATCAACCAATCAATTTTCAAATTGCACATGTTCTAACGAAATCACATTTTTCTCAAGCAATTCTCTAATGAAATAATATCTAATGTATGTATGTTTGGTGTGAGAATGCAAGATAGGATTCCTAGAAATGCTAATGGCATTTATGTTATCACAAAACAAGGTTATTGTGACTTGACTCAACCCATAGTCAGCAAGCATTGGCTTCATCCATAAGAGTTGAGTTCAACAGCTTTCAGTAGCAATGTATTCTGCCTTTGTAGTGGACATGGATATGGCATTTACTTCTTACTATTCCAAGAGACAAAATTATTCCCAATGTAGATACATTAATTGAAAGTGCTCTTACTATCATCTACACTGCCCTCGCAATCGGTGACAGAGTATCCCGTAAGACTAGGATTGGTGTCACAAGTGAACCAAATCCCAAAATCTAGTGTGCCACTAACTCATTTTAAAATTCTTTTGACAATATGTAGATATGACTCTTTCGGATTAGACTGATATCTAGCACACACACATACACTAAATGCAATGCAAGGTCTACTGGACTTGAGATATAGCAGACTCCCTAACATGTTTCTATATATGGTTTGGTTAGTACTTTTACCACTAGGATCCCTGTGAAGTTTAGTGCTTGTGCTTATGAGAGTTCACGCATGTTTAGCGTTAGACAGACTAAACTTTTTCGCTAAGTCTCTAACATATTTAGATTGAGAAATAAAAATTCATTCATCCTCCTTCTTAAATTGAAGACCTAAGAAATAATTTAGTTCTCCTATCATGTTCATTTTGAACTGAGTAGACATTAACTTACCAAAGTTAGTAGCATTTTTATCACACATAGATCCAAACACAATATCATCAACATAGATTTTTGCAATCAAAATGTGCTTAGAATTAGTGTGAATAAATAAAGTTTTGTCTACATTCCCACGCTTGAAACCAAATTCAAGTAAGAATACGGTGAGTCTTTCATACCAAGCACATGGTGCTTGTTTCAAACCGTATAAAGCCTTTTTCATTTACACACATGAATAGGAAATTTAGGATCCTCAAAACCTTTGGGTTGCTCTACATAGGCTTCTTCCTTAAGAATACTATTCAAAAACGCACTCTTAACATCCATTTAGTATAATTTAAATTTTAAAAAACATGCAATGACCAAAAGTAACCTAATGGATTCAAGTCAAGCAATGAGATTAAAGGTCTCATCAAAGTCAACACCTTCTAGTTGTCTGTAATCTTGAGCAACAAGCTTAGCCTTGTTTCTAATGACATTACCAAACTTATCACTTTTATTTTTAAATATCAATTTAGTTCCAACTACATTAGTGTGAGTTGGTTTAGGCACTAAATTGGCTCAGCTCTTCATATATTGCATTCACTTAATTATCATCAAGTAAAGCTTCTTTAATATTGTTAGGTTCAATTAAAGAACCGTAACACATAAAAGTCACCTCATTCCTTAATTTCCTACTTGTTTTCATTTTATTAGTTACCCATCCATTGACTTGACTTGCAGGGTGCTAAGCTTTACTTTGGAAGATGGCTTCAATTGTGTCGTAGTGTCTACTACGGCAAGAATCTCATCTTTTCTTAGTTCAACTTTTTCTTCTTTGATTTCCTCACTTGCCTTAGTAGTCTCATCCAAGGGACCATCATCTTCTTCAACCTGTTAAAAAAAAATGGAATCAGTATGATCATCAATGACTGCATTTATAGATTCTATCATTGAAGAAGTTTTTCAACTATAAACACGAAAAGCATGACTATTAGAAGAATAGGCCAAGATGATTCCTTCACCGAGTCGAATTTTCTAAGATTTTCTTGATCCTTGAGAGTGAAGCATTTACTCCTAAAAACTCGAAAATACTTCACATTGGGTTTCTTACCATTCCATAGCTCATATGGTGTTTTAGATTTAACAGGACACAAATACACCCTATCGGCTATGTAGCATGCAGTGTGTACAATTTTAGCCCAAAACTTCTTTGGAAGTTACTTAACATGCATTATTGAGTGCGTCGCCTCTTCTAGACTTTATTCCTTCTATCACGACACCATTCTGCTGGGGTGTCTTGGGCACTGAGAACTCATGCTTAAATCTATTCTCATCATTGAAATCTTCATATTTCTGATTCCTAAACTCTTTTCCATAATCCATTCTAATCCTTGTGATACACCCGATCATCTGTTGTTTTTCTTGCTGTACCCTAATACACGAAGACTCAAAGGCCTCAAAAGTATTAAGACTTTTCATATGAGAAGTCAACCCAAGCAAATCTGGTGTAATCATGTACAGCTACAAAGATATACTACCTACCACTAAGACTTTTAGTGTGTTTAGGTCCCATTAGATTCATATGAACAAGTTCTAAAGGTTCAGAAGTTCTAATTGATTTTATCTTTTTATGTGCACTTCGAATTTGCTTACCTAATTGACATGGACAACACACACTATCTTTTTGCTTTTCAAGCTTGGGTATACCCTTAACATGCTCAAATTTGGACAATTTAGGTAAGTCTCTAAAGTTTATGTGCCCAAGTCTTTGGTGCCACAATTTTGTTTCATTTAGGGTAGTAGAATTATAGATGAAACCGTCAGAATTTTCTACCCCATAGTAACTGTTAGAAGTGTGAACTCCATGTAAGACTTGTTTTTCTCTTTTCTTACAAATATTACACTTAGTTTTAAAAAATTGAAAAAATGGCCTACATCGCACAATCAACTTATGTTAATAAGGTTAGCTTTAACTCCTCCCACGTATAAAACATTTTTTAACCATTTGAAAACAGTGGACTGAATCTCACATTTTCTTTTCACCTGTGAGGTGTTACCATTACCAAAATTCACCACCTCGTTCTGATACGTTTTATGTTTTGAAAACAAAGATTTATTCGCATACTTGTGGTTAGAACATCCACTATCAATATACCACATATTGGAATTCAAACCCTTTTAGGCAGTTTGGGAGATAAAAACGATTTCGATCAAATTTTCAAACACAAATAACCTCAATTTTTGGAAAAAGGAGTCTTGGTAGGGTTTGTCCTCATGTTTTTGTTTTTTGTTTAAATTATTTTTCTTTGAAAAATTATATTTTGAGAATGTTAAAATTTTTTGGTTATTAAAACTGACGTGGGCTTTGAAAACTATTTTAAAAAAAAAAAAAAAATTAGAAAATGCTTGAAACCTATTATGACATGAACTCTAGGATTTGAGTTTTTAGAAAAAAAATTTCTACGTAATTCAAGAGAAGTCCATAGAGTTTGTGACAATTGATCGTATATGACCTCTTATGTCGTAGTGATGGCAAACTGGTATGAAGGATTTAGACTTAGAAAAGTGTATACCTTTCACCATAGAAGGAGGGTACTGTTGATGTATGATTTTTGGGGCATTCCTCTTTGGTGGTGCAACTTGCTTTAGAAAGATCTTTGGAGTTACAGTGGAATTTACAAAAACCTTTGGAGTAACTGGAGTTGCTATTGATGCTGTGGTTGTGGTTTTTCTCTCCAGTGTACCCTAGGCCAAATTTGTCTCCATGTGGCCTTTGTTTGCTCCAAAGCTTTTCAAATACGTTTGAACTGAAGTTCATCTTCTCAATTAACTTACCATTCTGAAGTTCATCTTTTCAGTTACCTTACCATTCTGCTCCATCTTCTTTTCCAGTTCACTAAGATTTGCTCGTAGTTCTCCAATGATTTTTTTTTTTCAATTCTTCAATCTTTGTATTTTTTTTTTTCAAGCTTTACCTTGAATTTATCTGCACTTTGAGACTGATAGATTTGTTAGATTCTAAAAGAGATAATTTACCTTAGAGTTTCTTGTTTTCAATCTTCAATGTGTCTCTTTCATTTCTTAGCACGCTGTTTCTTTGGTGCTAGGCTTCTTTTTGCTTCTTCAAATCACAACATTCTACAAAGAGACTATTATATGCTTTTTAAAGATTTTTTTCCAAATTCATCATCAGTGTCTTTGTCATTGTGGTCTGACAACTCAGTATTACTTAAAGATCCTAAAGGTGTTCTGGTAGAAGAATTGTGAGATGCTAAAATGCAATAAAATTACTTTCAGTGTCTAAGGAGGAAGAAGTAGAGGACTCGTTAGAGTCAGAGACGTCATCCAATGTGGCTTCATCATATTGACTTGTCTTTTTTTCATCTTCTTGTTGTCACAGTCTTACGCAAAGTGGCCAAAACCTGGGCATTCGAAGCACTAGATTATCTTTTTCTTCTTATTGTCTTCCTTATCTTTCTTCTTGAATGTCTTCCCCTTATCTTGAGGCTTTGACTCAATCTTGGTGTTTTTGTTGAATTTTGAAATTTATTTTTCTTGAGGTATTTGATGCATTTTTTTTTGCCGTTAGTGCCATTTCTTTGTCGGACTCTTCTTTTTTCTCTTATTTTTCCACCATCTCGAGGGCAATTCCCTTAGAGGCTTTTTGTTAAGAATATTACCCTCATGGGTTTGCAGTTCTAGTTTCATGGAATCTACATCATTGACTCCTTCAGCTGTAAATTTAAAAACAAACGTGTAGGAAAGGGAATGTAAATTTTTATGTACCACTTTGTATTTAGGGATTAACTCTCCAAGATTGTGGCTGGAGTTTACTATAGGACCAACCGTATATTGAAATCATCAAATTTTTCATTTTCATTCATTCGTAAACCTTCAAATTCAGACATAAGCTTTTGAAGTTTGGAAGTTTTTGCCTTGTGGATTCCCTTTGTGAGTATTCACTCGTATAGCTCGAAATTGAGCAAAATTCATTTGGACTTACGCCTGTGATTGATGATAGAATTCAAGGCTTTGAATTTCTATTCACCAATCTATTGTTCTTCTTTCATCCAAGTTAAAATAGGTTTTGGGACAATCTAGCCATTGACTTCATGCGTAGGTTTTTCCCATCCTTGAACCACATCAGTCCAAACTTTATAGTTAGTACCTAAAGGATGAGCTTGCATTGGTACATTCCAGTAAGAATAATTGGAACCATCGAACAATAGCTATCTTAAGCTCGGGCATCCTTCGCATGGTGGATTAATCAATTCAAACTTAAGATCTCACTCAATAACATAGAGTAACCTGCTCTGATACTAATTTAAAATTTCTGAATTAACTCATCACACACAAAGTAAAAAGAATAACACCAGAGAATTATGAGGAAACCGTTTAACAGGAAGAAAAACCTCAATTTCAACTTCCACTATCAATAGGTTTCAAAGAACTACCCAACTTCTCTACGATTCACTTACACAAATTCTTTTATCTCTCTTGTTCGATTCACTCGACTAACCATAGAAATTGACTTTTTGCTTTACACAGAAAGTTAGAAAAGAAAAAATTAAACAAAGGCTAAAGAAAGATCATGAAAACCCTTAAGTATGAAAAAAATCTATCCTTAAATATCTATAATATATGCCCCATGTGTATGTTGATCATTAAGATCGGGTACATATTTATAGAGTTACAATAAGTTGCCCTAGACTGATAAATTAGAAAACAGAATTTGGTAAAATTATCTAGGGCTAAATCGCATCCTTCCCTGGGCCCTGCCTGTGGGGTGTATTACTAAGGGGGTTAAAGGGTCACCTTCGTTACGTCCTACCTACGAGGCATACTATCCTGATTTTTCTCTCTATGTCTTCAATGCTCGAGCCATCGGCTTCCCTGCCGTTTGCTTACTGACCTTACTGGATGTCTATGTACTTCTATTTCTTTTAGGAGTTAGTTTTCTTTTCAAAGTCTTCAAGATCCCATATCAATTTAGACATTATTCTCTTAAGTGAATCTTCAATTGTTTAAAAAGACTTGAGTTCCATTCAACTTTGGAAACTTTTCTTTTCTTCTATTAACACAATGGAAACTTGAATTTGTGTTTAATTCTGATTCAATCTTAATTCCCAATTTTAGTTAATTTTTTGGATTTGCCAAAAAAATGACTTTACCCTTCGATTCTCTTATTTTCTTTCCATTTTACTCTATCCAAATAGAATGTTATGGAAAATCAAGTAAAAACTTACAAAGCTAAAGAGGTGGAGAGAAAATGGAAAACTTTTGTGCCTTCTAAAAAATAAAAATTTGATAGAAACTTACACTTGCATGTTTATTTATAGTTAGCATACAAGGAAATGTGAAATGACCAAAATCCTAAGACTATTAATAGAAAATTCGAAGTCTACCAACAAAGCAGTATCCTAACGTGCTCCAAATAAAATCCTTGTTGACACGCATGTTCAAATAGCTTTTTTGCCTTAGCTTGAAAATTCCCATATTTAAGTGTTATCACCTCTATCATTTGAACACACTGTAAATGGAGTTGCACACTCAACAAAAAACTTCAGCCTCGAAGTGATTCCCACTCTGGTGCTTAATATAGGGGTTCGATTGGATGTGGCGACTCTGCTTAATTTCTTCAAACATTGATGAAGGTTAGGCTAGGAAGGCTTTGTCGTTTGAATAGGGGTTTGAATAGAGCTAGATGCAAGTTGGGTTTTAGACGCCTACTTGGCACTAGATGGGACCATTGACAAACTTGGTTTTTTTTTTTTTTTTTCCTTAGTTCAACTTTCAAGCTTGATAATTGCACTCTAATATTTCTTCTACCTCTAGTAGAGATTTTAATTCATCTACTTTAGGTCCATAACCTACAAAAGGAATACAAAAACATAAACCAATAGTAAAGTGCTAAAAATACTAATATACTAATGAGAACAAGTAAAACATATTGAATGAGTAAAAACATAAGAACTAGAGTGACATTTCACTGCACGGTGACGTAACCCAAATAGGGTATTGTTAGTCCCTAGAGAAAAGAATGTAGAAGTATGAGAAACGTATTAACATATCCTTAAAAGAATTTAGATTCATTAATGAAGCACTATGGTGTTTGTGAAAATTCTAAAAGCTATTATCCACACTATCAATAACAATATTGCACCAAAGTTTCTATTAGCCAATATTCTAAAACAATTCAAGGATCAAGCATTGCTTATTGAAATTGAATATAGTCATGAGTTCTATTCAAATAAAATTCTTTCAAGCACAAGCATAAAGTTCACCCAAAATTTTTGACTTCAAATTCACACAAATCATTCACTCATATATGAACAACAAGTTCACTTAAAATAATTCACCGTATAGAGAGTAATTGTTATGCAAATTCAAAAAATGCATAGTTATGTCATGAATAATGATGAAAAACAAGAAAGAACTTTACATAACTCCTTAAAATAATGATTCATAATCAAGAAAATTCGAGCATAAGAAGCCAATCATTCTAGAAACCTCAAAATCCAACTTTGTGTCTCATGCCATACTATACGGACGTAAGCTAAAGCACATGAAGCTACATAAAATCAACAAAACTAAAATATAAATACACGCCTCAGCCATAATTTGGTACACTGGTCCAAAATAAAATATCATGGGCTTAACTTGGCATGTACAGCCTAATTGAGTAAACTTGTATATATAACTTACCTCACAAAGGATGACTACAAGAATAATGTACATCACAATCTCACATCTAAGGCATCATCAAAAATATAAGCACTCAAAACAATCATTAAAAGAACTAGGAAACCTAAGTCTCTCTACCCATAGGTTTAGTAGGCAATCTTGCTTAGAACTTGCAACAAAATCAATAAGGAAATGAGTACGACATCTATGGGTGCTCACTATACGACAACGAACATAAGAAGATGTCATATCATGCCACTATCAAAAAATTACATATCACGACTTAATTTAACAAGATATAATAGGCTATGAAAATATAATTATTGTCTAGATCACTAGCATCATAACCATTATCATCGTCACCGCATATATATTGTAACAACGTATATATACCACAACCATATGAATGTCACAACCATTACACACACATATGCACAAATGGACAGGTACTCTGCATAACTGATTTGTTGTTGTAGTATTCATTTAAACTACCCTATTTTCTTGGTATCTAGGCTTATGCTTGAGCTATGGACATATGTAGTGGTGTAAAAGGGTCGGGTCGAGTTCAATCTGTCCCTAGACTCGTGGTTGACCTGGCCTATCCCTGCTGAGCTTTCTTCTCATAGAGTCAAGTGGAGTCGGGCCAGGATCGTCAATGCCTGCCTTTAGCCCACCCCAGTTGACTAGAAAGAATTTTTAATAATTTTAACTAATTAAATAAAATATAAACAAAATTCATACAAACACTTTAAAACATTCATTGATAAAAATTAAAATTATTAAAAAATAAACAATTAAATTTGTATTATCAGTTCATAAATGTGGACTTGTAAATTCAAAAAAGAGAGAGTAAGTATATAAATACATCACTTTAGGTCTTACGCATCCTAATGAGATTAGCACTTATAGGTTGGACTATCACTTATAAAAATTGCTCTATCTATATATCATTCTTAATCATCACTACTATGTTCTTCTACTTCACCCAAATACATTACATTCAAGTTAAGAGCAAGTTCTTCTTTTTCATCGGTCTTTTGATTTTTTTTTTTTGACAAGATACCAATCTTGCAAACACATTAAGGCCTCTATATATTTGAGCTAGTCGACTTCTGTGGTCACTAATAACACGTCCACTTGCGCTGAATGCTTGATCGAGTACTACGGTTGAAGCTGGAAATACGAGGATATTGTAAGCAAAAGCTAAAAAGATTAGAAACTTAGATTGTTGTCTCTTCCACCAGTCTAAAAGATTGAAGGCATTTGCATTTTATACTGAAGATGCACCCATGTAGCGTTATAACTCAAATAAAAATGAACCACCACCTGTTAATGCACCCTTCTGTCGATATTTCACTCGATCCCAAGGGTAGGTGTTGCCAAAATCAAGATGCGATGATTGCGTTGTGGTGGTTATCAATTAGGCACGTGTACGATCAGTATCATACCCAAGTATAACTTTCAAATGCTATTTAATATTATTCAATTGCTCACTGGCACTTTCAAGACCATATAACTATTTTAAGAATACAAAAAGATTATCTTCTTTATATCTAGGGTGTAAAATAATTGCATAACCAAAATATATAGGAAGTGGTTTAAAATATTTATTAAATTTTTCCATCATTTTAATAACCATGGTACTATAATAGGGTTAGGTAAGATGTTATTTAGAAAACATCATCAATAGTGGCCAATTGATAAAGAATTGTAGAAGAGGTAGGAGAATAAACTCTACAAAGTATTTTAGTTGCAACATCAAAAACATATAAAAAGTCTATAAAAATTACTTTGGCTCAATCAATGATCAAAATAGTTTTTAAACCAATAACTTGATTATTTAAAATAAATAAATCAATTGCTCTTTGATATTTAATAATCACTTTTAACATAATATAAGTAGAATTCCATCTTATATTAATTCCAATAGGCAATGTCCTAGGTTTTTTAATCTAATTGGCTACATGTACTTCGAAATATTTGAACTCTTTTTTGAAGACTTATACTAGAAAGTATAGTTTGTTTTATTTTATTAATAGAGGTATCTAAATTATCGAATCCCTCTTTTACAACTAAATTAAGAATATGGGCACAATAATAGCCTTAAAATAAAACACCCCTTAAAGAAAAATCATAATTTAAGTAATTAAAACAAAAATTATTATATAAAGCATTATCTAAAGTAGTAGAAAATATTTTTCTAGTTAATCCACATGATGCATGTTCATTAAAAATAATTTCTCCAACACTTACTC
>QLOD02000009.1:16566098-16577692 GCA_003260245.2 Sideroxylon spinosum
CACAATATTTTAATAGGTGCCATTACTTTTTGAATGTTAAGTATTTGATAAAAATTTATAAAAGTTTGTATAATTTAATAAAAGTTAGAGAAAATTAATAAAATGTACTAAAAGTTGAAGAAAATTTATAAAAGTTGGAGAAAGTTTATAAAATTTAATTTTGTATTTAGTGAAGAAAGTTAAAAAAATTAAAAAAATAAATAAAAATTATTTTTCTTTTTTTAGTAAAACTTGATAACCAAAAACCCTTAATTATCAACTAAATATAATTTCATTGTATGCTTTTAATTACCAGAGCTACACTTGGTGAAACAAAGTAAAGGTGTGTATTTGTTCGTGTTTGAATATAGCAATTGTGTTTCAAATTTATCCAATCTGAAATTTCACATCATTCGACTCCAAGCATAATAATTACTATGTTGTTAGTGAAGAATCAAGACACCAATTTAAAATTCTATCTCTTACTACGACTCACCTAAAAAGGGTCGAGATCCTGTCTTGTGTGATCACATCATCAATATTTCAAACAATGTCAGATGTGTATTATATGGAAGTATATAATTGTTCAGTGAACTATGATATTATTTCTACTGCTATCAATTATTTAGTATTGTTGTAACCTATGAAGCACGTATACTTCAAATTACGTGTCGCACTCGTATCGAATACTCAGATGATGCGAATACGACTTGGATACATCAGGATACGTATCATGACATGTCTTGATTTTTTATTTTTTATTTTGCATAGGATATAGTTAGAATATAGGAAGGGTACTTTTGAGATACAACGGGGTCCAAATATAATATTTCAAGTTTTATTCGGGATAAAATTGATGTGATAAAATTTGATTAGGGGTCAAACTATAAATAATTAAAATATAACTTAATACAAATCCTGAAAAATCTGAGACATATTTAAAGAAGATTCTAAATAATGGAATTTTTATTTTGAATGGTATTTTTTTTGGTATATAATTGTTATTTGTATAATGTTTGGTAGTATACATATGTTATCTTTAAAAATATTTTAAATAAAATATATATTTTATTTTATTTTTTAATCGTTTCTTTGTCATGTCCGTATTCTCCTTTTTTAAATATTTTCGAATCCTATATCCATATTTGTATCCGTATCCCCTCCCGTAATCATTTCCGCGCTTCATGCCAAGTAATGAGTCATTTGGTTCACCAACTTTTACAAAATAATAATAATAATAATAATAATTTTTATCAATTTTTTTTAACTTTCTACACTTAATACAAAATCTACTTTCTCCATTTTTTTTTAATTTTTACCATTTTTTTTAAATTTCCTGCAACTTTCTTCAACTTCTACAAATTTTTGTTAAACACTCAATTAATCACTAAAGTGTCACATAGATACAAAGTTTCTATTTTATTTATTTATTTATTTTTTGTGGGTAGTGTCAAATAGTCCCTAAGTAGATTTTATTATAGATATATATCATGTTACTCAGACTCTTCACTTTAGGGTATAGTACTCATGTTAACATGACATAGCACTGACATGGGTGTGGAATTCGTGTTAGATGTGGTGAAAGTTTTTCAGATATCTTCAATTTCAAAAGAGCTGGAGGTTAAGTTTAAGAAATCTTTTAATGACATGTGACTCCAAACTTTTTTGGTCTTCCATAATATAAAAAGATAAAAATTCCAAATCAGTTTTTATAATCTACTTCATGAATGAATTTGTATTTTTAAGTTCGTTTTTGTTTTAATTATCATTATTGATTTATGATAACATATTATTACGAAACTAAAATAAATTACATCTTTCTTTTCCTTATTTGTATATAAATTACACTTGTACATAAACTATTGTTTTTTGTGCCATATCTCCATATCTGTATCTAAAATTTAAACACTTTTTCAGTCGAATCCCCTTACTCTAAAATACAACTAATAGGCGAATCTAACATTTGGACACGTATCCAAGTCTAACACTTGTTCCCGAGTCTAAGCAACATAGGATATATATAAATTTCATTGTAAATACATCTGTGGAATACAATATTAATATTTTGAAATATATATATTCTAAAAATACCAAATACTTTTTCATAGCATAAAGAGAAGATGAGTTTGATATTGACTATTAAGATCGTGTCTTGTTAATTGAGAACCATCTCTACATCTAACAGTTAGTTTAGATACATATGAGTTTTCAAAATAAAAAAATAATAATGATACATGCACAATCCTTTATCCTGTGTACGAATGTATATCCTAATAAATAAAAAATTATAATTGCACAACAGTTATTTTGTCACTTTTTATAGCACGATAGAAAAACGGATAATACAAGGAAAGGAAATAGTGTGCGCTATACGAGAAGAAGTATACTTGTTCATTACATGTGCATGGGACTAAAAATTAATTAATGCATAATATAATATATAATATTATTTCCATTCTGAAATGGGACTAGAAAGTCAATTATCAAAACAAAATTTATTAAAAGAAAACATTAATTGATAAGATTTTTCATTATCAAAATAAAATTTAGTTTTCTTTTATATATAATTTAACTATTAATAAAAAAAATTAAAAGAAAGAGTAATATAGAATATATTAATGGTAAAGTTTCTTAATCACCTTTTGATTCTAATGATAGCTTGTAGTGCTAGCTATCAGCTATTAATTTTTTTATTTTTTCTAAAATCACCAAATTTACCTTCTTATATTTTGTACTTTTTTTAAACATTAAAGGATAAAATTGTCAAATTAACAAAAAACTAAAAAGCTAACTACTATAAAGTTAATTTTTTTTACTTCCCAAACCAAGCATTAATGTTTAGTAAAGCCTAGTCTTTTTTCTTCTTTAGATAGAATAAATTATACTTGAGTAAAGGAAATTAATAAATAAATTCAACAATATCCAATCGTTTGTATAGTTTGGCCAACCCCCCTCCCCGATTGTACCCGGGCCAGGGCTTGAGACAAGGCTCATAACTCATCCCGTTGAACCTAACCCACTTTGCCCTTGCCTCGTACATTTCTTTTAATCAATTTTTTTTCCTTAGCTAGCTGTTGTTAGCCCATTTTTTTTTTCCTCTGTAAGTCATTGCTAACCTTTTTTCTTTCTTTCGTTTACTTTTTTCTTCCTTGGCTAGACATTTCATGCACAACTAGCCTTTTTTCTTTTCTCTTGAGCTAGTTGTTGCTAGCCGTTGGCAAAGGCAAAGAAAAAAAAAAAAAAAAGGATTATGAAAGGCCCTAATGTTTGCACTCCCCCCTAATCCTCCATTATAATTACCCTACATATATTCAACTAAAAAGTCACAAATTTCTCTTATTCTTTTCCAAACTGGAAACTCTCAAATATTTTCCTCGTTTGTGCTCAAATGCCCTCAATCATGTCAAATTTTTAGTCTATATTGAAAAATCAAATGCTTCGTGGCTTCAAATTATTACAAATTAGTAAATTTTATTCTATTTCTTCTTAATTTTTTAATTTGACTACTTTAATTATTAGTTTTATTTGTATCTATAAATTCTATAAAAAAATTAAAAATATTAAAAAAATAAGTGGGGTAGTTAAAGTGAGTTAGAGGTGAATTTTCATAACTTGACCCAATCTTATCAGAAAGAGAGCCAACCAACTAGAGTGGCACAACACAATGTCGAGTTGATGCTGGGTCAATAGGCGGGTACCACTATTACCAATAAAATCTCCCACAATTTTAAGACAATTTAAACACACAATACTCTTAGGTTATCTTTGGATCATGAATTTATGAATGGAGAAGCAAAGTGAATGAGAAGTCAAATTAATAGTTTCTATTATTTTTGTTATATTTAGCCAAGTAAAATTTTTATATTTTTTTGATAAATATATATTATTTTCTTCTTACTTTTTCAACTCAACAAAAAATAAAATAAATTGTCTTTTCACTATAGTTTTTTCACTTTACTTTTTCACTCAACAAATTCATATTCCAAACACATTAAAATAAAATTAGCTGAAATAATAAATCAACATACATATAATTTTAGTTTATTATTAATTTTATCTAATATTTTTTGTAATCGTTGATGGCAACTTCTTATTTCCAAAACAAATATACAAAGAAAATTTCAAAATACGAATTCTTGAATTATTTAGCATATCTTATATATACATCATGATTGTCACATTTCATATTTTCACAACCCAAAGAAATCTTATATATACATCATAGGTGTCATACTTCGAATTTTTACAACCCAAAAACCTAGAGGTGACTTAATATATATATATATATATATAATGCTCTATTACTAAGCTATCATACCCCAAATTTTCATAACCCAAAGATCCAAGAGTGACTTAAAGATAAAAATATATTGCTCAGAAGCCAAGCTGTTACACTAAGAATTTTCTCCAAACCCAGGATTGAATTGTGATAATAAATTAGGGTATTCTAAAATCCCTAATTTATCCTTAAATAAATTCAAAGCCATTAGGCTGTCATTGGTAGAATTTTAATTGTAGAATACAAAAATATATAAAAATAGAAAATAGGATTACTGAGCCATTTAATCGTCCCAGCTACATGATTAATATTATAATCCAAATAAAGATTAAGTCTAAATCTAATTATTATATTCATCTAATAAATATTGTTACAGATTATAATTCTAAATAATCTTCCTGTGCTGAGCAAAAGGAACAATAACTACTGTTTTAAGGGAATATCTAGATATATTAATTTCCCTCTAGTTCATTTCTAGTAGCTTGGTGCTCAATGTCCTAATATTGTTTCCCATGATAGGGCGAGTAGAATCTCCTAAATGTCTATATATAGTGATCATAATACTATATTTGTCACACCCTGAATTTCACATCTCGGGACCGTGGGGACAAACCCATAAGAAATACACTCAAATCCATACAAATCATACTATATCAAAGTGGGATGAATTAAATAATTCAATATTCAATATCTTAAGTATTCTATCGTGTCAAAAATACCTTAATAAGGATAACATAAACCATGCCATATTTACTACCCAAAGTCATACTCCTTTACAATACAAAACAAAATAGTTAGACATCTGTAAAACAAATATTCCAGCAATATCAATCTAATACCCACTAACTAACCCACAAGTCCATCACAAGCATCAACCCTTCCATTATCAACTGTAGGAAAGATGAGCACTAATTGCATGTGTGTTCAAAATATGCATGTAAGGAAAAATCCCTTAATCATGCAAAGGAAACAATACTTAATCAACATTAATTAAGTTAAATTAACAATTATATAAAATCTAAATATTTCCATCATCAAAGCATACCATTCTATTTAAGCATTTTCTTAGACATCATCCCACAGTCTCATACTAAAACAACTATGGTTCAGGTAGTTCGTAAGGTTATTCAATGGTCACAGAACTAAATCCAAATCAAATTCTTAGGTCCCAGCCATTTTTGTTTATTGTAAATAGTACTAGTGCACTCCATGGAGATGTGCTAGATCTGATGAACTCATTTGAAGTCAAATCCTCAATCTAAGCCTACAACTCGGTTAGCTCCGTTGGTGCCAACCGATTAGGTGCAATAGATATTAGCTTAGTTCTAGGAGCCAAATCAATTATAAATTCCACTTTATTTTTTGATGGCAAACCAAACAAATCATCCAAAAAATACCTCCAAAACTCATACTACTCACGAAAACTCAGCCATAAGTTGCTCATCGTCTTCCACCATTATGCTAGCAAATCTTTGCCCACTCAGAGAACGCAAAGTCTGAGGACTGTGGTGATCACTTGAGAATTTGATCACATCTCTCTCAGGAGTAAACAAGGTCAAACGACTCTTGAAACAATTAATAAATACTTCATAGGCTACTAGTCAATCCATATCGAGTATCACATCAAAATTTTATAAAAATAATAAAATAAATAATAACTAAACCTTGGTCAAACTGGAAATTAGTGTTCCAACATGTCTCCAAGTATGATATAAAGGCCTTATGTCCTTTACAACCATATCAAACAAGCTTAATTTAATAATACCTCTCAAAATGATTAAAGAGTAAAATCAATTCTAATCAAAAGAATCTTAAACATGACCAGACCCACTTAAGTCTCGGGCTTTACACCTACAATATAGTTTGTAGGGACATGAACCCTAATCCATTTATGCTCACGATCCATAAATATAAATATATATAACATTCAGGAATAATAGCAGTAATAGCAATAGATAAACATCAATATTGTAAATAATCAATAACCACTTATCATAAACTCAACATCACCAATTATCTTTCTGTTATATTTTATTTATCTGTTTATCATGTCATATCATTGCATTACAATCTTGGGGTGGATACTTTCCAAATCAACGCCGTCTTTTACAGGCCAATACACAACGAAAACAATAAACCATATTGTTGTCATTTATGTGCCTCGGCTCAAGGGTCACGATTAGTAAAATCATCATTGTTGTTTATGTATAAAAATTCAATGGCTATGATTAGCCAAATAATCATCAACGTTTATAAATCAGAATCTAATGGCCACGACTAGCAAGATAATCATCGTGTTGTAGGTTACTAGCCTACTGGCATGATAACCAAACTCTATGTAGGTTTAGGAACTTTTAACCTAAGGGTAATCTCAGTACCTTACTATTTTTTGGTCTTCATCAATCCCGTAATCACAAAATCATTCACATTTTATTTATATATTTTTTCTATTATCATTATCATGTTTTATTCATAATCAACAATACTCAACGTCATAACTTTTCATCATAATCAATAACATCACATCTCATATCAATTCACATTTTAACTCATAACATCTTTCATTTAATAGCATTACTCACCGAATTCTAATTTATTCTCAAATCATTTACTCTTTCTTTATTCTATTTGCATGACATTTTACTTAACAAAAACTCTTTTTAGACTCATTATCGAAACCTTAGGATAATAGTACTTCATCTCAGAACCATATAAAAGAGAAAAGAAAATATAGAAGAGGGGGTCCATGCACACGGGGCCCCATACCCGTGTGCTTGGGACTGGTCCAATGGCTATGGATGGATGCTATGTTTTTCCCAAACGTTGGTTTTGAAATTTTGGAACTTGTAAATAATGTTTATGAGTTATTTTCTTAAAATCTTTGTGCTTAATAGCATCATCAAGCATATATGAATCCAATAAAACAATCAATTTGAGATTCATAGACCGTGGGCCAAAATTATGGTTTACTGTTCACTTTCTTTCTCACGAGAAGATACATACACATATGCATATATAACTTATATCAATTCATGTTATATGTTTTCAGTAGGCAAAGTAAACTCTCATAGACAACACCTTCATGATATCATATATGTAAATAAAAGGAATCAAATCCTTACCTCTAGCGTTTGAAAGAAGTAAAAAAAGTCGTAAGTTTGCCAAAAAAAGCTTTAGGAAGTCAGAAAACTCTACATGCTTAGCTGATTGATCGTAACACTAATTAATCACTCCAATGTGTTCAATATCAATCTAATTAAAGAACTATAAAGTTAATTTGATTTTGGCGGGGGGTAAAACACTTACCAATCTCAAATTTCTTCCTTGGTCTCGATTTTCTCACTTGACCAAATGTATAACTAAAAGCATGAACAGATACAAATATAAAAATGAGGAACCTTCAAGACAAAGGTAAATAGAAGGAGAAAAAGAGGTAGGGTGGCCATCTTACCCGCATCACAAACATAGGTTGAGGGGTAAAGTGACAAGGTGCAGTGCGCGGTTGAAAAAAAATCTAAAATCAAGATGTCAATGCTGTTTGAGTTAGTCTAGGCGACAGGGATCGCATGCTCGTGCGCTTGAGCATTACTCCTCTTAACCAAATTTACCTATAACTTAAGGATTGAAATGTGTTCTTACTTTAGTCAGCTAAGTTCTAATACAGTATTCTAACCATTTGAACATGCTTATTTTATTGTAAGCTTATGTAAATAGAATTTGTTGGGACTTGTGGCTCATATAGAGGGAAATCAAGTTCTAGGAAAATGGGTGGATGTGAAGCATAGCGGAGTGGAGCGAGGGGAACGAAGTGACCGAATGGAATTGAATAATATAAAATCAACTTGGGTTGTTACAAATATGATATGAAATATAAGATTTTTGTTGATTTTGATGATGAAATGATGTTATGATGACATTGTGGGTTGTACTAAAGAAGTGATTTTGTAATGATAATGAAAAGAGATAGTGATTGACGGATCTGATGTCAGAGTTTGCAGTTACTGAAAAATAGGAGGGTACATGAGTATTCTCGGGTTGAGAGTTCCTAAACTTGCTTAGGATCTGATTATTGTGCCAATAGCTTAGTAGTCAACAGTACAACACTAATACCAGTGTATTGTAACGGTTGGATATTGATCCATAAATGATGGTCCTGAGTTGCTATGGTTGACTTGATACTTAAGAAGGTGCACACTTTAGAGAATGCAGCTGATATGTTGACAAAGACGGTTACCACAAACAAGTTTGAGCGTTGCTTGGACTTAGTTAATGTCTTTCGATGTTAGAGAGGAGATATTTCCCCTAAACCAGTTGGGTAAGGTTTATTTGACTCCTGAAGGGTGGAGTATTCGTCAAGGTGAAGATTGTTGGGACTTGTGGCTTATATGGAGGGAAATCAAATTCTAGGAAAAGGGGTGGATGTAAAGCGTAACGGAGTGGAGCGAGAGGAGTGAAGGGATTAACATCTCAAACTCAACATTGAGTGGGCTGGGCTACAAGTCCAAAGGTTTGGGGGTACAGGGGCAACGTGCCCCACAATATAGTACAGTGTAATTAAGGGTATTATGGGAATCAAACCATATAATCCTATTAGGGTTAAGAATAAAGACAACTACAAATACTCTCTATGTAATTCTGTGAATAATAAGAACTAACTCTCGTTCTCGCTCCCATGGTGTACCTAGATTTTTGAGAAATCACGTATATCTGTGTGTTGATCTCTTTATTGTTTTCTCTCAAAATCATGTGTGTGTGTGTGTGTGAATCGAATAAACATAATTGAATAATATAGAATCAACTCGGGTTGTTACAAATATGATATGAAATATAAGATTGTTGTTGATTTTGATGATGAAATGATGTTATGATTACATTGTGGGTTATACTAAAGAAATGATTTGGTAATGATAATGAAAATAGATAGTGGTTGATGGATGTGATGTCGGAATTTGTAGTTACTAAAAAATAGGAGGGTACATGAATATTCTTGGGTTGAAAGTTCCTAAACTTGCTTAGGATTTGATTATTGTGCCAATAGCTTATTAGTCAACAATACGACACTAATAGCCGGGTATTGTAACCATTAGATATTGATCCATAAATGACGGTGCTGAGTTGGTATATCATGACTCTTGAGCTTAAGCTCATAAATAACCATGACTTGGTTTATTGTTTTTGTTAAATACTGGCCCATAAAAGACGATGCTGATTTGGACTATACTCACTGATCATGGGTCAATTTTGTAAAATATCTATCCCATGTATTTTTTGATGATGAGAAATGACTAAGATATTTGAAAAATAATGTTGGATAGTTTCTAATTTGATGTTGATATGTAATTCTGATATGTAGATTATTTGGTGCTAATGATATAAGATGATGATGCCATATTGTCTATCAGTTAGTATTGTTATTGTTGCATGATATTATCATTTTAGGCTATGTATTGTATATTATATATGATAATATTTATGTGTCATGGTCTTATGTTGATGAGTGCCCATGTCCCTAAAGATTGTACTGTAAGTGCAGAGTCTAAAACAACTCGAAAGAGTCTTTCCCTTCTCATCTAAGTTTTGGTTTCCTCTAGTTTCGAAACCTTTGCTTCCAGTGCTTTAGTCATTTGCGAAAAGGCTTAGGTGGACCCCGTCATGTTTTGATTTATTTTAGATTATTATTTTTTTTTTGTTCTTCCAAGGAGATAGAGCTAATTTTATTATTTATTTCAATTGGAGATGTATTATTTTAGATTATTTTGACGTGGTTGTAAAAACCATCATGCTTGGATATTATGTAAAACTGTTATTACCTGGTTTGACCAAGACTTTATTATTACCATATTATTTTATTATTAATTATTGTGGATGTCTAATCCAATGGGGTGGTATGGATCTGATCAAGGTTATAGTTGATTTTATATGTGGTGTATATAACTAATTACATCACCTCATGGGGTTACGATACCTAGGACGTAAAAGGTGACACGCTAGAATTTTCTAATGCAACACTTTCTTGGTTTGTTTTTAGCTTGAGACCATTTTCTTTTCTTTGGTAGCCATGGTAAGTTATCTTTTACATTGGAATGACTCTTGGAAGGTTAAAAAAGTCTTGGGCAGCTTTGGGGATTTTGACATTTGTGGCTTCAGGCTATTTTTGTCATGCATGCCAAATGTTTAACTAAATTCCTCAAAGGACTCCTAAGTTTATTCTTGCACTTTTGTCTAACTACTTTGCTATGGCTCATCTTTACTTACATCATTGGTGCAGTGTAGGACATAATCAACATATTTATTACTCGAAATATCATATATGCCGCTAATGCTAAAATCGCTCGCATAACAACGGACATTGGGTAATTAGCATACTAGAATGATATAAAAAGGGTGCCGCTATTCATAACTTCACTTTTTTTCTACGTAATTCAGTTAATTTATAATCCTATATTTTTTTTCCAAGTAACCCAATAATTTCTCTACGCAACCTACAAGTTGTACCTTAAGTTCCAAAAATACCCTATCCCCTTCTAAAACCCTCAAAATGGTAAGAACCTATTGAAATGTATTAATTCTTTTAGTAACCAGTTGTTGAAATGTTTCATTTATTTTGATATGGAAATATCAAAAGTTTATGTAGTAAATTACTAAATTTTTTAAAAACTGATTGTTGAAATTGTTTCAGCAAGTACTTGTTGAAAGTTTTTAATTTGTTCAGTAATCAGTTATTGAAATGTTTCGTTTATCTATCGAAATTTTTGTTTTAGCAAGTGATTATCAAATTTATATGATTTTTTCATTGAGCTGTTGTCAATAATGTTTGATGTTTTCAGCGAGTAGTTGTCGATTATGTGTTCCGTTTTTTAGAGAGTGAGTTATGTGTAGGAAATATGGAAGGTAAGGAGATTATTTTGTATTAGAGCATTTTTGTTCTAAGATGGAAAAAATTTGACTAGGATCTGTGAAAAAAAATAGAATTGCGAATAATGGCATTCTATAGAAATATGTATTATGTGATGCCAATCAATTCCTAAAAAGTTTACAAATACTTAAAAACAAGAGAATTCATACATGGAAAAAAAAACAAGGAGTGTGACTATACTTTACCTTTTGGGATTTGATTTAAAAAGAACATGATTCTCTTTAGTTTGAAAAAATGTAAAACTTTTTTCGTAATTTGGATTAGAGTACAATTTTGACAGAATTTATTAAATTTAATTAAATTTGAGCACCATGTCCCAAAGTTAATTGGAGAAAGATTTTTACAAAAATAATATACCTTAACTTATTTTTATATTTAATTGAAATATTTTATCTTTAAAGAGATTTAATATAAAATGTA
>QLOD02000009.1:16591605-16613423 GCA_003260245.2 Sideroxylon spinosum
CCAAGGAAAAGGAAGGGTTGATATGTGCCCCTCTTTCAAAGGTTTCTCTCTCCCCCCTTCTCTCTCTCTCTCTCTCTGTGTCACACACACACACACACAGAGTTGATTTGAAGGAGTTAACAATATAAATGCATTTTTGTCATTTGATTCCAGGTGCTTCTTAATGATGGGAAAACTGAGAGGGTTATTTTGGCTCAGAGCTCAAGTTTAGAAGCTTCGCAAGAGGCTATAACTGAATACCGAGTACTTGGTCCAATGATAAATGGATGCTCATGGATTGAATTGCTTCCGCACACAAGCAGGAAACATCAGGTAGTGCGAAATTAACTCTCTCCCCCCCTTCCCCCCCCCCCCTTCCTGATACTGTGGTAATACACTGTACACTCAAGAGTCAAAGATGTTTTATTTTGAAATGAATTTCTCAGTAGTGTGAAGCTAAAATGGTGTATTATTCACACTCAAGGTATTCTAGTCAATAGCTAAAATTATGACTTCTGTACGTATGCATATATTTTCTCTTTCTTGTATACATAGAGCTTCTGAAAACCCTTCCAAGTACTGACCCACAACCCCTTGCAATAGCTTTCCAGTTTCAAATTTTATTTTAAGTTTTCATTCTAGCAGTCTCTTACCTCAATTGAATGTTTTATATTTTTCGTGATTGCTTATGGATACATAATTGGTGCACAAGTTTTATCATTTGGTGAAAAATAGAGAAGATGCCATTATTAACTTGTGTTGAAGATCTTCAACTAAAACTTTATTCTGGTCTCTGAATTTTGGGCCATGTGTAATTTCTAGTGTTTTTTTCCCCACTTATTGCAGATCCGTGTCCATTGCGCTGAAGCTCTTGGCACACCAATTGTGGGTGATTATAAGTATGGCTGGTATGTTCATCGTAGATGGAAGCAAATGCCAAGAGTTGACTATGAGCCAACAACTGGGAAACCCTACAAGTTACGGAGGCCAGAAGGTTTGGATGTTCAAAAGGGAAGCGTCTTATCTAAGGTTCCTTTGCTACATCTGCATTGCAGGGAACTCGTACTACCCAACATTGCCAAGTTTCTTGAGCTTCAAGACATAAAATCGGAAAGCAACCACCGAAAGCCCAGGTATAGCTCTAAGCCAGATCTGCTTCGGTTCGTGGCATCGATGCCATCCCACATGAAAATTAGTTGGAACCTGATGTCCTCTTACTTGGTATGACATTGTTGAGCTTGTCTCGCCGTATGATCTATCTATTTTGGATGGTTTACTTGCGTAATATAGCAGGTATAAGTTCTATTCTTTGGCAATGCTTTTCATACAAAATTATAGGGTATTTATTGCCAATTTTGAAATTGAGTAGAGCGTTCATTTGCTAGCATCCATGAGTTACACACAGGTGGAGATTAGTTGTGGCCAAATTTTAATATAATTGTAATTATTTGAAGTACAAGTGTGCTACACATACAAATGAGGGCTGGATGTAGAGCTTTCATAATGTACATGTATTCAAACCTATTTTTTAGTTAATTTGTTGAGATAATTTCTTATTTGAAAATGTCTCTTTCAAAAGATTCCTGTTAGGTTGGTTTTCTGCTCATCTATCAGGTCCTCGGGTAGGAGGAATGTTGCATTTTCTGTACAAGCATATGATGTAATATAACGTTATTTCCTCGTCCTTGGTGCGTATGTACAACCGGAAAGTATTTACTGCAAAATTTAGCTGTAAAATTGCAAAATAAACTTTACAGCACCATAAAAGAGAAATAGTGCTCACAAAGAATCTGTATTTTTGTCCATAGAGGGTTTATCTTCAGGTACAGTTTCAGTTATAGGCTGGTTTGACTACTTGTTTCTTTCAAGGTGATGGGAACAGAGCAAGATTGGGAGAGACAAGAAAGCTAGTTGTCTTCCAACTTAAAATATCACATAATGGTATTCCTGTACTTGACTGAGAAGAAGCAATCCCTCCCACGTTTAGACACCAGTTAAGCCCAACTACGGATATAAATGGTAAGTTATTAATTATCCTTATTAAACTCCTTTATTTTTTTTATACTGGTCATCGTTTCAAATTCGTTTATCTTAATTAGAAATTCGAACTCGTTCTATCCCAAATCTATCTCGTCTCATCCCACTCGTTAAGTACTCATAAAAAGCAAAAAAAATTGTTTAATACCCATTTAGAAATTAAAAATTTTCAAAACAATGGACGTATTCTCTTTAACATATAGCAAATGTATTTGTTAATATGTATGTGTAGATTTTCTTTTATCAATATTTCTATTATTTTCCCTGATAAAAATCTCATTCAAATAAATTATAAATTAACAAATATATATAAATTTAATCACTATTTACACATTCAAATGATTTTACAACATTAATTATTTAACTAAATCAAACTAAATCAAATCAAGTCTTTTTTCATTAGATGGGGTCGGCTATGTGGATTTGACGACGCCAATTTAATCTGTTTAGGGTCATATCTTTTGTTAGATCCATAGAGGTAAGGTCATATTTAATAATTTCTTTTCAATTTCTTTTAGGTTTCCCTCCCTATCTTCTATTTCTGACAATTTTCATGCTTTCACATATTTTAGCTAGTGCCTCCATTGGATGCCTTCTAACATGGCCGAACCATCTTAAACGATTTTCTCTCATTTTATCTTCAACCAGTGCTATTCCTACTTTGTCCCTAATCTCCTTGTTTCTAAACCTATCTCTCATTATGATGCCACACATCCATCTTGACATTCTCATCTCCGTAACTGCCATCTTCTGAACATAATTATACTTTATTGCCCAACACTCTGATCTATATAACAATGCAGGTTTTACTGCCACCTTATAATACCGTCCTTTCACCTTGAGGGGGATTTCCTGATCACATAAAACCCCCGAAACAGTCTTCCATTTGGTACACCCGGCCTGAATCCTATGCCTTACATCAGTATCAATCCTTACATCCTGTTGCACTATAGATCTAAGGTACCTAAAGTTTTCTTTCTCTACAAACTTTTGTGTGCCCAAAACTTACTTTTATACCCCCAGTTGTCCTACTTTAGCTAAAGTTGTATTCTATATATTCCGTTTTACATTCACCTAACCTAAACCTTTTTGTTTCTAAAGTTTCCCGCCATAATTCTAATTTAACATTCACTCATTCTCTCGTCTCATCTACTAAAAGAATGTCATCTGCAAATATCATATACCACGGTATTTCATCCAGAATATACATTGTAATCTCATCCATAACTAGGACAAACAAGTACGGGCTTAATGTTGAGTCTTGGTATAGACCAATCATGATAGGAAATTCTTTCGTCTCTCTATTAGTTGTCCGTATAAATATCACGACTCTATCATACATGTCCTTTATTGTCTCACTATATGCGACGCACACTCTTTTCTTTTCCAATACTTTTCATAAAATCTCCCTAGGAATCCGGTCATAGGCATTTTTCAAATCAATACACACCATGTGTAAATCTTTTTGACCTTCTCTATATTGTTCCGTTAACCTCTTTAGGAGAAAGAAAGCCTCCATGGTTGATCTCCCAGGCATGAAATCAAATTAATTCTCTGAAATGTTTGTTGTCTTTCTTAATTTTGTCTCAGTAACTCTCTTCCATAATTTCATCGAATGGCTCATCAATTTAATCCCGCGGTAATTCACACAGTTCTGAATATCTCATTTGTTCTTGTATATAGGTATAAGGATATTTTTACTCCATGCATCAAGCATCTTCAAAATTAATTATTTAACTACCATTTTAAAATATAAACTTCCTGATAACAATCATAATTGAAATAGTCAACAACAATATATAACCAAAGCAAAGTGTAATGAATTTTGCTTATTTTTGCCCGATGTCTAAGACTTTAAATATTTTTATTTTAGGCATAAAATTGGAATTTTATAGATATATATAATATACCATATTTAAACGAGTATTTTGCAAGTATTTTCCGAATATTGAATATTAGGTATTTTACAGGAAAATTCTAAATTAGTCCTAAACAGGCACATGTATCAAATTTTAATTTCAAAGTCGTCTAAATCCTATTAGAATATTTTCCAACAAGTTTTTAATACATTTGGTCAAGTCAAGTATTTTCCTATACCTATCCCATTGATATTTTTATTAGTACTCTAAAAAAAATTTGTTATAAAGGGGATAATATGTGTGCCAATTAGCAAGGAAGGAGGATTTAGTTGAAAAGCGCTCTCTCTCTCTCTCTCTGTGTCTCTCTGTGGAGGATTTATGTAGGGGCAAAGGAGTTAATTGAGCCCACTGGGAGCAAAAGTTTTTGTAGGGTATGGTACACTTTTTTGGGTATTTTTGTAATTTTGTCCTATTACAAATATTTCTAAATGAAATTACCTCAATACCTAAAATAATTTACATAATTTGTCCTTACTTTTATGTCAAACACACACTTATTTATAGATTTTTCTCCACCCCATGGTCCCCATACCAAAAGGTTACTCTACAAATTTCTATCTCATAGATCTCTCTCTTTCTATTCCCTTCCCCCAGTCCCTCCCTACCCTTTATAGATTTTCTCCCTCCCCCATGGTCAATTTTACTTTTCAAATTTTTCTCTCTCACTCTTTCCCTCCCTACCTCCATCCCTCTCGACCCCACGGTCCCTACATTGAATGAATCACCTTAAAAAAACCCTCTCTTTCCACTAGGGACACAATCTGTCAAAATAACTCTTTTTTAGTACACTGTGTAGTCAATTGAGATTTGGGAATGAAAACAAAACCTTAAAAAAGGTAAAGTCTTCTACTTTCAAAAACCTAAACCTAATTTATTGTTTGAATGTGTGCAATGTGTGCCACTATTTTTTTTCTTTTTTTTTCTTTTCTTTTTTATTACATATTTGGTCATGTTTGTTATCCCAATTGATGGGCAGGAACTTACTTATAGCTTTCAAATACAATTTTTTCCCCTCTTAAAACTATGATTAGTTATTTTGTTCTTGTTTTTGGAAAATTAGGATCAAGCCTCGTTTCCATTGGATAAGATTCAATAAAGAAACAGAAGACGTAAAAAATTAGCAGCCACAGTGCCTCCACTGTTAGTCGAAAATGAAGACATTTCCTTTGTCTTCTTTGAATTTTTTGTTTTTACTTGTATACAATAAATAAATAAATAAACAATAAAAGACTTGTTTAGAATCAATCACAATTGCCTATTTGATGAAAATTCACTAGCTTATAGCAGCAGAGGTTTTTTTTTTTTTTTTTAATAATTGAATAATTGGCTTTGACATTCTTTCACTGGACTTTGTAATAGATACCTCTTTCTCTTCAAATAACCCATATGGGTGATAATTAGGAGAAAGGCCTGAATGGTGTGGTTCTTAAGAAAAGGATGATTAGAAGTTGGCTAGTGGGAGATATGGACACAGTCGATTATATCTCCATCTGGGCTTTGTTTTTTAATTGACAATACACAACAATAGAAAATATATACATAAAAAAAATAGGCATTTAGTAGGTGGTTTGCCTATTTACTTAATGTCAAAAGTCCATCAAAGCATTAGAAACACAACTTTTTTTTTTTTGTTTTGAAAGTTAATAATTCGGAGGAGAGTAATGAACCAAACTTACTAATGAACTTTTAAAACTGAAATTTCGAAATTAAGGATGGTATATTAGGGACTTAAAGCTTTAAATTAAAAATTAGGAAACATTTAGGTTCTTTTGAATTTGTTAAAAAAAATTTTAGTTTTATTTCTATAGATATGAAAAGATAATTTAAGCAAATTGATCCCGCAAAGTCATCAATTCTCACAAGTAACAATGAGCCGCCGAAGCAAAATCGTAAGGAAAGTAAGTTACCTGATCTTCAAGCTAATCTTGGAATTCGACCTCGAATTATGGATTATGATCCTAACATTCGAGAATAAGTTCATAAGGGCTATTTACTAAAGGGCCTTTGCCAACCTCGTAACGACCAATTCCCGCAAAGGAATTATTTGGGGTTCTTAAGAAGATTCAACCCTAAATGGTTTGATGAATATGGTAGTTGGTTGGAGTATAGTATATCAAAAAATGCTGTATTTTGCCTTTATTGTTATCTTTTCAAAACAGAAATAGGAGATTAAGGATGTGGTGACTGCTTTGTAGGCGAGGGATATGCAAATTGAAAGAAGAAGGATAAATTGACAACTCATGAAAGAAGTATTAATAGTGCCCACAAACAAGCTCAAAGAAAGTGTTAAGATTTATTGAATTAAAAGCAACACATTGATTCTATCTTCTCTAAGTTATCGGATGAAGCCAAGAGGGACTATAAGGTACGATTGATAGCATCAATTGATTGTACTTGATTTCTCTTGAGACAAGGGCTTTTATTTTGTGGGCATGATGAATCTTAACTATCAAACAACCAAGGAAACTTTCTTGAGCTTTTGAAGTTTTTTTCTCTGCCAAATGAAAATGTTAGAGCTTTTTCACTTTAAAAAATGCTCCTAAAAATCTTATACTCACATCTCTAAGTATTTAAAAGGATATTTGCAATGCTGCTGCTGTAGAAACTACCAATTCTATAATGAAAGAACTTGATGATGAGTTCTTTTTTACTCTTCTTGATAACTCTAGGGATGTTTCAATGAAAGAGCAAATGACGGTTACTTTTTAGATATGTTAATAAGAGGAGATGTGTGGTAAAGCTGGTTGTAGGTCTTAAACAGATTGTTAATACTAGTGCTCTTTCTCTAAAGAATACAATTGAAGACTTATTTTCAACATACAACTTAAGAAGTTCTAGATTGCACCGACAAGGTTATGATGGGTCTACCAATATGCAAAGGGAGTTTAATGGATTAAAGCCATTTATTTTAAGTGAGAATGAATGTGCATATTATGTTTATTGTTTTTGCTCACCAACTTCAATTAGCTCTTGTGGTGGTAGCAAAAAATCATGTCTATATTGCGGACTTTTTTGCTTTGGTTTCCAACATTGTCACTGTTGTTAGAGCCTCATGTAAACGTCATGATGTTCTTTCGGGAGAAGTAAGTTACCCAAATTATTGAAGCCCTTAGTCTCGGTGATATTGCAACTGGGAAAGGCCTTAATCAAGAGACCACTCTTATTCATGCTAGTGATACATATTGGGGATCACATTATGACACCTTGCTTAGCTTGGTTAACATGTTTATATTTGTAACTGATGTGCTTGATGTTGTAGTAGAGGATGCAACTGCTTTTGAACAAAATTAGAACCCTTTCGTTTATTAAAGTGAATGCAATTTTTAAGTTTGTATTCAGTTTACATTTGATGAAATCTATCCTGGGAATTATGAATGATTTGTCACAGGCATTACAAAGAAAAGACCAAGACATTGTAAATGCCATGACACAAGCTCAATTATCCAAGCAACGACTTCAATTAATGAAGGATAATGAATAAAGTAGTTTAACAGATGAAGTTTCCAATTTTTGTGGCAAAAATAACATTGATGGTCCTAGAATTGAAGGCATGTATTTTGCTCAAGGAAGATTAGGGCATAGAGCTGAAGAAAAGACAATCTCTCATCAATACTGTATCAAGATTTTCTATACGATCATCGATATGCAACTTCAAGAGCTAAACAGTCATTTTAATGAGGTAAGTACCGAATTACTTCTATGTGTTGCATGCCTAAATCCATCCAACTCATTTGTAAGTTTTGATAAGCAAAGGTTGAAGTGCTTTGCTGAATTTTACCCAAAAGACTTCCAGGTATTAAACTTTTGGCACTTTCTGATCAAGTTGAAAATTTCATCATTTTTGTGTGCTCTAGTTTTGAGTTTCAAATGTAAAAGGATTTGGTGATCGTGCTCAAAAGATGGTCGAGACTCGAAGAGATATAATGTATCCATTGGTATATAAAATATTGACGTTGGCATTAGTTTTACCTATTTCAATTGCTACAGTTGAGAGGGCTTTTTCTGCTATGAATATTGTGAAGAATCGACTTCATAACCGGATGGGTAATCAATGGATGCATGATAGTTTGATTGTGTATATTGAGAAAGAGATTTTTGATAGCATTTCAAATGAAGCTATCATGAACCGATTCCAAAGTATGAAAAATCGGATGTGGTCAGTTTTAGGTAAGAAGTGATATGTAATGGATGGATATCTCTTTTTTGGTTATATATTAGACATAATTATCTTATTTTGATCATTGTTCTATTATTTTGGCTATCTTTTAGTACATTATGTATAAGTATAAATTTATACTTGTCGGTTTGATCCTAGTGTGACAAAATCCTGGATCCACCGTAGCTCTTTCTTCTTTCCTTAGGCCTTTTTCTTGGGGAATAATTAACAAATATTTTGGATGGTTCTAGAGCTCAGCAAAATTGTTGGTGATCGGGTGATTATAAATTTTTTTTTGAAATAAAATTTTCTAATTATATTAATTAACTTGATCATATATATACATTTTATTACTATAGCATATGTGTAAGCTCCCTTTGACAAATTTATCTCTTTTTGATACCCAATCTCATTTAAAAGTTAAAACTAAAATTTCATAGCTCATTACGGATGATTGTAACGAGACTATGACTATAACATACAAGAAGTAGAAAGGATAAAAAAAAAAAAAAGAAGAAAGAAATATAGGTGGGGAGACAAGAGAGATACTTGGATTAGTTAGAATTAATTTCGACTGTCAAAACCACCTTTACATAAATGACGAAGACAATTTGCATATGGATTCTCAGATTAGCAAAGGTAAGAAACACATAAAAAGTCAATATTCTCTCCCAAACTACGTTAATAACAAGCGTCCATTGAAACTAGATGGAGGGCCAGGATCAATTTCACTTTACAAGGAGTGAGGAGTTATTATAAGTTAGAAGCATGGTGATAGAATTATATAGTTACTTGGGAAACCAAAGGTCGAAAGCACGTTGACTACGCATAAAAAAGTGTTTTGGTTAACTCCCTAGTGTAAAAGTGTGTACTGTAGTATTTATTTAGTGAAATCAAGATTGAATTCAAAGGTAATGCTTAAAAGAAAATAATTAGGAAGAACAAGTCTGAGAAACTTGCTAAGGCACTTACCAAAAAAGAAACAAAAATAAAAACAAAATACACTTTCTAAGGCTTGAAATAAACCTCAAAATAAAATAAAACAATTTCTGTTTGAGCGATTGTTTCAAAGTTTTTGCAAACTAGGTTTTGAAATTATAGCTTTGAAAACAAAAGAAAACACTAACAACTAAAACTACTTAAAAATGAAGGAATTTAAAACTAAAGGTTTATCTTAAACAACACTATAAAGACATTGGTTCCAAACCATTTGACATGGTGGTATATTAATGCTTCATTTATATAATTTTATAACTCAATTGAAACCTAACTATTGAGAATTTGAGTCAAAGATTTATCATTAAAACCATAATTGAAGAGGTTTGATTCTTATAAGAGATTTTGGAAATGAAATGTTTGTTGAACATGACATAAAACTTTAAAAACTTTTTAAAAAAACCTCTTTAGGAGAATGTTTCGGGAAATATCAAGTTTTAACATATTTAACAAATGTTCTTTGATAACTCTTGAAGAGACAAACCTACTTGAATGATAGAATTATTGCTACTTTATTTAGACATTGAATCAAGCATTTAGAATGCATAATCCAAGTTTGATTATCACATCATCCAAGTATAAAGCCATATATGCTAGCTGTAGAAGACCTTGTCAAACATGTCTCTTTTGAAAATCAAACTCGACTTGATTGGGAGGAGAATACTTGATCCTTAAGGAACTTTGAGATTTGCTAGATTTCTTCCGTTAGTAGTTATGAGGTGAAGACTTGATCCTTAAGGAGTTTGATATTTGCTAGATTTCTTTTGTTACTAGTCTTCTATATTTTCAAGGCATATTATTATCCTTCAATTAGTCTAATTCTTTATATATGTATACTAGTAATATGATCAGATTAATACAACGAAAAATATATTGACTTTAGAATCTCTCTCTTTGTATGATATCAGAGCCATAAGACTTGTGTCAATATGTTTGACTTCTCAGTAAGTAGTGCTAAACAATCTAATTTCCCTATGCTTACTTCTCTTTCCTACGTTGTCACAATCAAATTAAACTAAGATAATTACCTACTATGGAAAGCTCAAATGATACCATACTTTAAGGGTTAAGACGTGTTTAGTTACATTGATGGATCAATTCCTAAGCCTTCTCCTATACTTGGTAACATTCCTTCTCCTCCTCCTCCAAATCCTGCTTATATGTAGTGGATTAAGCAAGATAATTTGATACTCAGTACCACCATGAGATCACTCACTAATAGTGTCTTAGCCTAAGTTGCTACCTATACAACATCTCATACGTGTAGTGTGCCTTGGAGAATAACTTTTCCTTCTAGTCCATGGCTCGAATCATATAGATTTGCACACTTGCAAATGCCTTTAAGGGTCCTCTCTTAGCAATAAAATATTTTTTTTCATATTGAGCAACTTACAAATGAACTGGCTGTTGTTGGACACGATCAAAAGAAAACAAGAATTTCTGACTAATTCCTCCCTCTTTAACTAAGCTTCCTTTTATCCAAAGATCTATATATTCTTTCCAACCCATCCCAATAGTGTATATGTAGTAGTCCCATTTGTTCCTATCTTTTCCTCCCACTTTTTTATTTATTTTCTTCCTCGCCAAGCTAAAGCTTCTTTGATGTGATAGCCATCTCCTATTGATTGGTTAACTTGGGCAACCCTTAACATTTTTCCTCAATTCCAAGTATCAAATGGTCGGTGGCCACATGTCTACAAGAGCCTAGGGAAGACTACAAGCTATTTGTGTTAGCCTTAGCTCACTTAGATAAAGTGGGGAAAAAAATGGAGGAGGTACAATAGACATTTCTCAAAACCAACATTCTAAAATTTGTGAGGCATACATACGTTAGTATAAATGTACAGGGCTATAATTTTTCATTCGTACAGTTGGATGTACATATGCAAATTTGTTCAAGGCTCAAGTTCTTCTACATACAAACGGGCACGTGTGCATATAAGTGTTCATGATTACGTAAGTGATCTTATTTTTTCTGTTCTCGGGTCATGCAAGCACTTAGGTACATATGTTTGAAATCTTGAAAACGTGTTTTTGGTTTGTATGTACGCCTAGGCACATCTGACACACCCCGTACTAATAACTATACATATGCATCTCTCTTGGTTTTGGTCTTTTTCCTATTGAGCTTGCTTCAAAAATATTGGCCCAGACCGCCAAATGTGTCATTTTTAACTCTCTGATTTGCACAAACCATAAAATATATACAAGAGATTACTAAAAATATGAATAAACTTGAACATTTAACTAATTGAAATAAATAGAATGCACTATTAATACTCAATCACACAACCACCTGGCAAAGGATGGAAATTTCACAAAGACAACTAGTGACCATTTGATTGAAAGGATGGATCAGGTTTTTGGATCACGAAACATGGGTTATTGTGCTGTGGGACAACTTAGGTTCCACTTTGTGAGAGTTGCATATAGGAAATAGGCCTAATTCAGTTATGCTGTTGTCATAATTGTGTTGCTAATTAATTAGATATAATTCAAAGGTTCTTTAGTTAATTCTATTAGGTTTGTTCAATTGTTAGCTTTTCCACACACACACACACACACATAGTTATATACTTTTACAATATATTAATTCAATGAGAAATTTCAGGAAGCTGTTTCTTTGGGGGTTGAGCTGCCTCGAAGGTTCTTCACTCGTTTTTTTTTTTTTTAAATTTCCATTTGTTTTCTTTTCTTCCAAATATCACACCATGTTAAGAGTAAGAAGCATTCTTTGAGAGTTGCTGTAATTGGTATTAGAGCTACTCTCTGATTTAGATATGTCAGAGAGTACACGATATATTTCCCACATTATCGAGACATAATAATTAATAAAAGTTCAGTTGAATACATGGTCTTAAAAAACGGTAACGGGTGTTCTAATGGTAACGGGTATTCTAACGGTAACGAGTGTCCTAAGAGATGTAACGAATGTTATATAACAGAGACAAAAACTGAAAGAATGACTTTTTTTTTCAAATTCACAATTTACCTAAATTGAGCAGTTTTTTTGTTTTAACAATTAAAATGTATAAATATAAATTATTAGTGTTGTTTAGTGGTTTTATATTAATCAATAATATCATATATAAATATTACTTTTTTTAGACATGTTAATGAAATAAGCTCACACACACACACACACACACACACACATATTAAATAGTTACTTATATAATAATTAACACAATAATAAATATTCAATTATTAAAGTAAAAAATATATCAATTTAGAAGAAAACAATCCATTGGTTAATAAAAACAGTAATCATAGAAACAAAATAATAATTATAGCCCACTCATATAAAAACTAAACGAAAAATAAAGTTGGAGTAATAAGACTTCTTCTATAAGTTAGATGAAATAAGTGATGTAGCCATAAAGTCACCACTAAAATGAATGTTGTGCAGGCGTAGCTATTTTTGAAGATTATCATCCCATCCTGTGCTATTAGACATGGCATTGTCATTATAAAATTGATACTCATCAGGATGATGCAGATATTAAGAAGGGTATTGAGAGGCATATTGAGGGGGACATTGAGGAAGGTAGCCGTAAGGGTCAAAAGTACCATATGGCTGTAGTGAATTATATGATAACTCACTACCACTACCTTATGAACACTCACCGAGTGAAACCCCTCCAAAACTTAAATAAATGTCATTAGAAGAACCCTTTGACCATGTTGTTGTATCCCCTATTTCGCTTTGATTGTTCTTTCTTTTATTGAGACAATTCGTATGAAATGAATGTTGTCGAGACATTGGTACAATTTCTTCTACCTGTTTACCATCCCTAAAATCATACATATTTGTTTCTCCTTTATATTATTCTGGGATCTCATCACCATCACCATCACCATTATCCCTACCATCATCATCACCACAATCATCACGACCGTTATCACCACTAGGAGAGCTCAAGCCACCGTCTTCATCACTAGAACCTAAACTACAGCTACCACCATGAGCATCATGTGATGGGGGGTCAACATCACCACTGCCAATAAGTTTATATATTCTTAACTAAAAATCTTCATCTGTGTCTAACAAATGATCCTTTTTCCTTTCTAACCATTGATTCAGTAGGTCATCTTCCTAAAAAATATCGTCCAAATTGATTGGGTTGAAGTTGGCGTCAATTTCTAGTTGGCTTCTCCTAATTCGTGTCTCATCCTCAATCTCATATTGTAGCGAACAAAAACCAATTTGTGAAGTTTGATATACAATTTTTGAAGTTTGATAAACTTTAACCTATTTCTTATTTTATTGTGGATTAGGCTAAATGTGCTTCAATTTCTTTCACAATTTGAGGAAGATGTTTGGGTCAAAACTTTAACAGCTATACACTCTAACTCAAGAGCACTAAAATTGTGAAGAATCCACTACTCCGCTGTAATACATAAATAAGTTTAAATTAGTATGAGATAAAAAATACAACAAAAAATATATTAAATATATTAAAATAGTGGCAAGTAAATTTTAAAATGTGTTTACTCGAGTTAGTTCTCATTACGGATCTTTAAACCACAGGTTAACCAAACGAGTCCTATTTATCTTCAAAGATAAGAAATGATAAAATATCATAAGTTTAGTAAATGATTTTCAATCATAAATTGCTTGTGCTTGCTCAATTAACTCACTCACAAATATAAATTTAGATTAGGTGATTTGAGTAAGTGAATTGAAGCAAACTTCCCCTAAGTGCAAGGTGTGGTTGTAGCACAAAATACTGGTGAATACCAAATCGAATTCCACAGGGATCTAAGGTGTAAAGTAGCAGTTGGATCTAATAGATTTAGTTAGCAAGACAAAGGCTCGGTAGAATTGAAAACAAAATGGAAAATCTGATTTGATGTTGGTTAAATGTTTGTAAATGAGGTTTGAACTGAAAATTAAATTTATCTAAAATCTGAAATTAAAAAGATGGGCAAGGCAAGTTCAATGCCTTTCTAAATCAATCTCAAAATTCCAAGAGTGTATAAATCACCAATCCTATTTGTTCTAGTTTATGGGAAATTAATTTCAATTAAATCAAGCCATAGATCGAACATATGATGTGCAAAACCTATCTTAAGAACAATAGAAGTTCTAAGTCTAGCAACTTCCATACATATTTGCAATGAAAGTTCTAAGTTCAGTAACCCCTATGAACTCATCGATAAAATATGTAGATCCATGTCAATCGGACCTTGAATCAATGATTTCTAGAGTAATTAGAAATAAAAAGAATTGGTAATTAAAGAACTCAATGTAAACCCATGAAGATCGGCATCTTGAACATCATTGGAAAGGACATTGTCCTTGCCTTGGCCCAAGAAACTTAGCCAATCATTTTAAGAAAAATAAGGACAGAGATAGAAATCAGAAATGGAACCATTCAAAACTGAAAATGAAATTTGCTTGCAAATCAAAGTTAGGTTACTGTAGTTAGAAATGAAATACAGAAATTAAACTCAGAAAACTTCAAATTGAAAACGGAAATAGAAAAACTTCAAGCTATCTCTCAATCAAAAACTCTCACCCTAAAAGAAAACTAATTCTCCAGCTCTCTAATCGTGGGTTTTCTCTGAATGTGTATTTTCAGTATATCCCTTTCCTCCCCTGTATCTCCTTTTTTGTATATGTGAGGTTTGCTCCACCACCCACTCTACTCATTCCTTCCAGAAAATCCTCATTCTGTTAAATGATTCCCCCCTTAATTACAGATTTGCCATCCTCTCATTTCAGGACCACGTCACATGGGGGAAGTTGCAGTCTCGTGGAATCTGTTACTGAGATGTTCTCTCTCATTCGGATGCTTTGAAAGTGTATTCGAATATGTAATATCCTTTCGAATTCACCAACAGTATTCGAATGAGTCATCCTCACATTTGAATGCACTTCCTTGCTTCCAGATTTCCCAGACTGATGATTTAGCCTTCTTGCATTGAATTCAGATGAGAGTTATTCATCTTCTCAATTGGCATTGAGCAACTGATGTATTTCACTTTAATGCCTTCAGTATTCTTTATATCTTTTTCTTTGTGTCCTCAGTATAGCTCACATTGCTTCTCAAAGTGGCAAAAATCAGCATATGCTTCCTATGTGAGTGGTGGGGATGAATTCTGCACAGAACACAATTTTTATGTCATTTATACATTGTTTGTGCAATTTAATAGATAAATGTGTAACAATTTAAGTCCAATCATAAATATAAACTAATTAAATTCTTTGTGTAAATGAATAAAAACAATTATCACTTACTAATTCATGGCCAAATTTTGATTATCTAATACTTGTTCCAACTTTGTAATTACATTTTTTCATTCCATGCAACACTTTCGTTAAAACATTAGGGGAAGATCAAGTCCTATATTAAAATTGAGGATTGAAGAAATATCTTACCACGGATATAAATGTTTAAAAAATGTTATTATAAGAAAGTAAATGAAAAGCAAGTGATCTAAGGGGGGAAAAAAAAAGACACTTACAAAAATATACCAGCTGCATGTAAATTGTGATGTAACTGCGAAACCTAATGACGATCAATTAACTTCCAATACTCTTGATAATAGTGACAATTATTTTTAATAGCCAATTTTGCTCTATCCATTGCCTTGTATATGAAATTCATGGTAGATTTTTCATCACCATCCACTAACCTTAGTACCTTAACAAGGGGTTTATATATTTAATTATATCATTGGAATTTTTTTCCAAAATACAGAATCTAAACTTGTTTTATTTCGACCTCTAGAACACTTCTTAACCTTCCCCATTTTCATCTTCTCCATTCTTCTGATGTAAACATATCTTAACTCGGGCTGATGCCTCACTATACTTTCAAGTGCATTAAAGTTTATTGCAAATCTAGTGCTAGTAGGACAAAGAAATTCTCTTCATGATGTGGCAAACAATTAGATAATTAAAACTAAAAGTTGTGATAGATTTTGATGTATCCAAGACTTTTGTTACACTTCTCTTTTTTGAATTATCATGTAACATTAAATTGATACAATATGCAGCACATGCAATCCAATACAAATGATGCCTCTTTTTGTATCAACTTGTGGCCTGTAGCTTTTAAAGCTGCCTCATTATCAATCACAACTTGGACCACGTTTGACTCACCTATTTCCTCTATCGCAAAATCTAATAACCCAAAATAGTACTCTGTTGTCCCATTGCTCATATGTGATGCATCAATGGACTTGTGAAATATTGTTCCTTTATTATAATACACCAGAAAATTAATTATGTGATCACGTGCTGGTCTAGTCCACCCATTACACATGATTGTATGTCATCTCTCCTTCCAAAACCCTTCAAATGAGTGTATCCGTTGTTTGATCTCCTTATACTCTATAGGCAGATACACCTCTAAAATCTCATATGTAGTAGGAACTTTCACCCCTTTCCTTAACTCTGCTGCTATATCAAACATAGGCTGAGTGTATTCTAACTCTATAGTCCAAAATGGGATATTATTAAAAAATATAAATTTGGATATGGCTCTACTCAACTTTCCTTTTACTTTTTCAACCCATTAAAATTCAACTTGGGTTATTTTGAATTTTTACTTTTCTGGAGCAAAATATTCATTTCTCTCAGCTTAGCTTTAGGTGACTCATGATCAATGCAGTTTATCTATTTACCACAACATCATGCATACTTTTGTCCCGAGTCAATCCATGTCTAATTGCACCCCCACTACCATTATACCACTACTCCTTACACCTCTTATTCTTTTTATCCAATCCTAATGATTTTGTCTACTTCTATACTTTGCATATTCTAGTTTTGGGTCAAAATCAGCATTAAAATCCTTATCTTCTCGTAAATTAATACCACGATTTTCATCCATCAATTGGGTTTCTAGTTCTTTATTTCATTTTTGCTTATCATTATTTTTTGTGCAACATCTTTCAAATGTTTCATCATTTCCTCCCTTAATTCTTTATATACACTCACATACGGTGCAACCTTCCTCTTTTTTGCCGCCAAATGTTTTTCACACATGTAATGTCCCGTTTAATAAATTTTTCACAAAATTTGCATTTCATTTCAAGTCTAGTGCCAATGGGTATTGCAAATCTCTAACCAATATAACCATTGGGATTAACTCTAGAAGTGTCATCAGCACCACCACTAGGAATACCACCATTACCATCACCCTTAGTATTTGATTGACATGGCATTGTTACCCTATAAAATAAATTTTAATATCATATTATTTCATTATTTTTATCATTAAAATATAAAATTTAAACATTTGGTGTTATATAGTTTAACCTAAAATCTTAAATTAAATTAAATTAAATTATATAAATATAATAATATCATAATAAATATTTAATTAATATCTTTGTTAATATGTTAATAAAATGTTAGAAGAAGTCCAATTGAAGCACCAGTTAAAATGTGTTAAAGCATGGAGATTGTCAGGAGTAGGAGAGGGAGAGAGAGACCTAAGAGAAGTTGGAAAGAAACTATTAAGTATGATATTGCCTCTATGGATCTAACGGAGCACATGGTCCTAAATAAATTTGAATGGTGTCGTCAAATCCATATAGTCAACCCCACCTAGTGAGAAAATACTTGGTTTTGTTTTGTTAATATGTTAATAAAGTTTAATATAATATAGCTAAAATAAATTATATACTATAATAATTAACTTATATTAAGTTAACTTTACTGTATCTCTAATTTAATATAACTTTTTTTTGGAGGGGGGAGTAATTTAATATAACTTTTAGTATAGCTAATATTATTGTTATCATGTTGTGGTATAAAAATTTATTATAACTCTAACTTAACTTCTTTATTATTATGATATAGTATAACAATACTTAATAATTTTTAATTTATTAATGCCTAATTAATATTATTTGATATTGTTAATATAAATTATATATTTTATTAATATAATAATTTATTAAGCTAAATTTATTATAATTTAATTTAATATGATTTTTAATGCAACTAATATTTTTATTTGTATGTTATGCTATAATAATGATGCTTAGTTAATATTAACATAAGTAATATAAATTATATAACATCTTAATATAAAAATATGAGATGGTCGAGCCTTGCAAAGTTACCTATGTATCTCATTAAAATCAAGCTAATTGTAGTTTGTGTGCAAGTGTGTAATGTTCTTTAGGGGGTTCTATGTACTCGATAAAGACTAGATGTAATCAAATATGCTTCTGGTATTCCATTGAGAATACTCTATAAAAGATGAGCTTCACTAGGAATGAAGATTGTGCTAAATGCTATATCTAAATAGTAAATTAAGTAATAGGACTTATCCGATTCATGTAGATGTATGACTGATCTGTATCTTTGTTGATATTATTTTATTCCAATGCATTTGACTATAGCTTGATGTGATGATATGATGATGTGAGTAGTATGGTGTATGGTTTGACTTATTTACTCGATCCCTAATTTGGGTTTTGTTCAAGATAAAGTAATTTTTAAGTTTGGGTTTGGGGGTGTCCGTGTGCACCAGTATTCTTTTTTGTGTGCACACATTGGTCTTTTCCATGTACCCAGACTATCACATTTATCATTTGTGTGTTGTAGCTCATTTTTTCACTTTTTTAGATGAGCGTCTCTTCTTCATCATTTACTCGTCTAACCTACTTAGCCCAAGTCTCTAGCCTCACCAGCCATGTCACCTCACCTCTTAATGCATGGCGGAAGTTAGTGAATCAAATAATTGAGCAAATGGATCTCTATTTAATCTAAAAATACCTAGAAAATAACACATAGATTTATTGCAGTAAAAACTTCTCTAGTGGTTTTCTATTAATCAAAGTCTCCCTTGCCATAAAAGCTTATAACGTATTAAATAAAAAAACTCAAACTAAAACTAAGAAATGGAATAACGTGAAATTAAGAAAATATGACAACTATCAAAATCGAAAAATCGCAAAATTCACTAACAAGCTAAATAAAATATTTTAATAACATATTTAAAAATATCGTAGATATTCTAAACATAATTCTAAATAAATGAAAAATATTTTCAAATAATATTCTTTGATAAATACCAAAAACTAAGATAGGAAATATTAATCAAAAATATATTCTTTATATATTCTGCCTGAATCATTCTCCCCATGTAAGAAAGAATTTGCTCTCGAATTTGTGTCTTCACGTTCATTGATTTTTTGACAAGGAAATATGATTTAAGCAATGAAAAAAATATTTTGTTTCCAAAATATCAATTGTGATCTTCATTAATTTCTTCAACTACATAAGCAATGAATTTTTAGAAAATTTATTCAAGAATGAATCATTATAGAAGAATGATGTAGACAATATTTCATTCGTGTCTTCTTCAACAATATTTGGTTCTTCGTTGAGGATAGGGAGTTTACTCCAATCTATAAACTTCTCTTCAAGAAGTTCTTTCTCTAAATATTATTTCTCTCTAAAAGAATGATCAAAAGGAATGAGTACATATTCCTTTTCTGAATACTTTTCGTGGTATAAAGATTGATCTAGGGATGGGTTATGAGATGGATTCCCAACGGCTAAGGCGATCACTTGTTGGGTTGGGACCCCGACCATCTCCTCCAACCATTCGAAATGCTCCTCCCATCACATCTCCATCCAACTTCATCATATTCAAGAACCTACTTAACAAGAGCAACTCAAGGACCATTACCATAGTCCTTCCCGGTAATGGTCTAAAACCATTTACTACTATTCTCTGGAAGAAAATCTGAATGAAGAAATTGAAATATTAATGTCTGTTTAATAATGTTTTTGTTTTTTGTTTTTTTGTTTATTTTTTAAAATTTTTGTAAACTGATAACAAAAAAGTATTTGTTAAATCTGTTTAAGTTTTTTTATTTCAAAAAAAAAAAAACTTACATAGAAAAACGTAAACAAAAAAATGTGTTTTACACTGTTTTCTTTTCTGTCATTTTTGTTAATTGTAACACTTTATCTATTTTTGTTACGTCATATAAAATAAATTATTTTATTAAAGTATTTTATTAAAAAAATTATTTTTAATTGATTATAAAATTAAATTTATTTAATTTAATTAATAATTAATTTAAAATTAAATTAATAATTATTAATTGAATAATTAATTTACTTAATAATTAATTAATTTAACTTAAATTTCATATTAATTAATCTAAAAATCAATTTAATAAATAATATTTTTAATAATTAATTTAATGTAAATTTAACTGAATAATTAATTCAAATAAAATTTAATAATTAATTGATTTAACTTAAATTTAAAAATTAATTTATTTAATAATTTAATTAATAATTAATTTAATAATAATTTAATTTAATTTAATTAATAGTTAATTGATTTAATTTAATTTAATATTTAATTTAATTTTATTATTTTTTAACTAATATTAAATATATTTTATTAAATTATTTTTAATAAATATCATAATTGAATTATTTAAATTATTATGAAATATAATGGAGTAAATAATATAATGAAATTATTTTATATTTATTGGATTAAATAATATAATAATTATATTTTATTCAATTATTTTATATAAATAATATAATTAAATTAAATTAATATAAAATATATTTTTTCAATTCTATTACATTTTTAGAAACTAATAAAATTTAATATTCTATGAAAATAAAAAAATAATAATTGTAAACAAATTTATAATTCCAAATACAGTTTTAGTTTTCATTTCGGAAAAAAAAAAACGACAACAGAAAACTGAAAGCAATAAATATTAACAAATAAATATAAAAAGAAAAACCACAAACGAGTCCTAATTATTGAAATTACGCAAATCTTACCCAAAAAGGTTTTTAGTTAAAGGAACCCGTTTCCTCTGGTACTTCGGTTTCCTTTTATAGGTCCAAAGTGAACAACTCCATTACTTTATTATTCCTCATACTTGCTATACACCAAGATACCGTGTGTCTTGTAACTGCCTCGAGATTTATAATAGATCAAACTCCTTCACTACTCGAATTATTGCCTCTGAATTGACTAATATATTTCTGTTGATCGATGGTCTATTCTTTTATTATATGTCCATTTTCATAACCAATTTACAAATTAATCGATGGACTACCAACATTAATTTGTCCCTAACCTATTCCCTAACTTCAAAATGCTCTTCTTTTTCTTCGACTAACTGGCCGACTCTACTCGTACTTTTGTTCACTGATCAATATTCTTAACCTAATCTTAACTCACTTAAGACATGTCCAGATGGAAACGGTGGTTTCTAATATGTTCTAACGCTAAGTAAGCTCCTACTTGATTATTATGAAATTTTATTACATTGAGTAAGAACTTTTTAAAGTCATTACATGCATTTATTGGAAGTTAATTTGTTTTATTAAGGCAATTTTTCAGTGTACATTGTTTTTAATTATTTATTTTTAAGCAATTTTGAATGTAAAGCTAAGTTTGAGAAGAAAAAAGTTTAATTTTTTTTTTTTATGTTTAGGAAAGAAAAAAATAATTTTAGTAGTTCAATTTTTAGTTTTTTAATTGATTTGATATTTTTATCCGTTAATGATTAAAAAAATTTAAACTATAAAAAGGTAAATTTCATCATTTTAGAATAAACCCAAGAAAATTAATAGTTGGAAGCTTTTTTTTTAATTTTAAAAATAAGAAGGTTATAAAACTTGAAAATTTAATATCACTTTGAAGACCACAAATCCCCCTGGCATGACTTTAAATTTCCGCCTTTATCAAAGGTCTCTAGTTCGATTTCACATT
>QLOD02000009.1:16651865-16666062 GCA_003260245.2 Sideroxylon spinosum
GAATTGAATCTCGGTTTAAAGAATAAACCTGGTCGGTGAATCAACCAGGGTGGTATCACAACTGGTAATATCGTGGAAAAATCACAGACACATGATTTGGAACTATATCGGAAATCAGTTTGTACTTCAAGGCTAAAAAAAGGGTCAATGCTTAATTTTAAAACTGGGCTAGCAGAATATTCAGTTTCCAAAACATTTTAATTGAAATCCAAACAGATCCAGATGACTACCACCTTCCTCCAACTCTTTATTAATAAGGGTAACTTAAAAGTGATTAAGCCCCTTCCTGTGATCACATAAATAGGAAACATTAAAGTAATCTCCCAGAGATCACCAATAGTTCTACAAGAGTTCCCTTCCACTAGGTGCAATCCAACAGATTGGACTACTGGAAATAAGATATTGATATGTCATAAGAGAGTGGTGAACCATGAAACTGCAACCGAACAGCTTTTACTAGAAACCTCCCTTATCTTCAACAAATCAGCCGGGGATAAATGCAGTTCTAGTTGCCGAATTAAAGGCAATGAGATAGCACTGCCATTGCTTCAAAACAGGAAATCAAAAGATTTGATTTGACAGAAATCTAAATTGATTGTTGTCGAATAAAATGTGAGTACTAAGGCTACATGGAGTCTTGGACACTGGGGATGCCAATGGAAGATGTATAAGAGAGGTCATAGAGGTCATACTTCCAATGATCATAGTAATTTTCATTCTCAAATAGGTAGTACTTCACCCATCTTTGCGAAGCATAACAATAATTTTACCAGATAGCGTTGACCCAATACAAATTGCAGCAGTTATTAACTATAATTAAAATATCCTCTTAAAATTTTCAATTGGTCTCAATCTAACCTTGAAAGTCAGTAGTAGGATCATTCCACTCAATTTTTGTATTTCTTTTTTCTGTTTTCATTTTTATTTTATTTTATTTTTTATTTTTTGGGTAATTTATTTGACCAAAAAAAAAAAACAGGCTATGGTGAGACTGACCTGAACATTCATGACAAAGAATGCTGTCGCAGCCATGAACCCTAAGTGTAAGACAAAAGGAAGAAGAATAACCAGTAAAACTCCTTGCTTATTGGATGATTTTTCTTCTGCTGGAAGAGTAACAGGTCCCTCTCCCTTGATTGCTTGCTTCCTCTGTCTAACGGTATTATTCTCTGTCACAAACACATACTCTAATGAAATTCTTATCGTGTAAGTTACAATCAAATAAAACAGTCAATGCACTTCAAAATATAAAGAGCTGAACCACCAATATAACAGCAGGTCAAACTGCTAAAAGTTTATTTAAAACCCTTGATAAGATGGACATGTTTCTTCAGTTGCAATTAAAGTGATTTCCAGTGGTTATAAACATACTTTCAGCTACAAATTGCCCTTGTAACAAAATGGATTAGGTGTAAATTAGTATTAGGAGCGTAAAGTGGTGAAGATATTCCCAAAAGAAATGAACTGATGGAAAAGAAAAAGATCAATACCAGGTTCTAAGCCTACAAAATATTTATATAGCTAGGCCATCAGTCCAATCTAGGAAGGATTAACGATTATTATTTACAGAGTTTTGTGAGGCAGCAGAACAAAAAATTCCAATGGGCAAGATTATGTAAAAGGGGAGCAACCTCGAAAAGTGGCTATCTTCTTTTGGTGTATCATACACTGGAGGATTTTAGACAATGGATAATCTTCAAAAGAGAGGCCTTTCTATGGCTAGCAGGCACTCCCTTTGCAAGAATACCAAGGAGTCAACTGGTCATCTTCTCATCCATTTTGAGTGGACTAGGATGTTATGGAGTTCACTCCTATCAACTTTTATAATTCAGTGGATCTTCCAAAAAGATTCAAAAGGCCTTTTTACTTGTGGGTGGGGCACCAAATTGAGGAAGAATCAAAGGAAGGCTTGGAATATGTTTCAAGATGAGCTATTGATCTACAGAGTTAATAGTGCTTTTTTTTTTCTCAATTGTATATACGGGATATAAATCTGGATGTAATCTTTTGTTGGTTTTGTCAAGGGTACTTCTGTTAATGACATCCCGTTTTTGTAATGGCATCCTTTGGATGGTATTTTCTCCTTTAACATAGTTTTTTTTTTTTTACTAATAAAAAATAAATTAAAAAAACGATTATATTTTCAATTTGGTAGGTAGTTTCAATTAGCACAAAACAAAATTTTCGAAATGTTTTGAAAATGTTTCCAAAACGTATCAGAAGCAACAAAATATAAAAAATATATAGAAATGTGTAGAAATATAAATTGAAATCTATTTAGAAGTATAATAATAAATTCCTATAAAAAAGGTCTAATAGTAAATTAGTTAAACAATTATTTTGGTATATTATGTTATATTTTGGTGTGCTTCACTGTATCTAACGAAAGTATTAAAATTATTATTCCATTAGTATTTCATTTGATTTCATATGAAAAGGCCTCCTTTCAAGCATTTGACCAGAAAGAAACGATACTTTACTCTTTGGGCAAGATTAGTGCCCCATGCTTTTTAATCAGTGATGCATAAACTGGTTGGCTCTGTGCTATTCAAAAATTAATATATTTTTAAATTGTACCTAGCTGAATTCTAGAAGAGGATTCCCCCAGAACATAACCACTTTTTACTCTGGTGTCTGCCTCCATAGGAAAAAGCATAGCCGCTGAACTTTTATCCTCAGAAGAACCTTTAAAACCCAGTGAGAAAAATATTTCAGGCTGTAGCTTTACATAGTGGATGATCGAGCAAAGTGCTAGAGACAATATTGGGGATGCAAGTAGGAAATTTGGCAATTGCTTTAACTGGAAATATCTCAGAAACCCCACACCCCTGTAACAAAAAAAAAAAAAAAACTACTGAAATTAGTTTTGAAAAACACAGGATCCACACTTGCAGATTTGTAAGTCAAAGAAAAATTTAAAAAATATATGAGCTACACGACTCATGTATACAACAGCTTATACAATAGTGCATCGGTATTGCGCTTGGTTTGATGATGAAAAGGGATAGGATAATAAACAAATTAGCTGGAAAAATACTAATGTCATACCAATAATGACTTTGGATATAATTGTAGAGTAGAGGAATTCTTGCATTGCACCAAGGCCTTGTTTCATCTGGATCATGTCCAAGACAGATGTTGTAGTATCCATATGCTTGAAAAGCGACAAATGGAATGAATATACAAAGACAGCGCAAAGCTCCAGCAGCAAGAACCTGCACTGCCAACTGGCTTGGCGAGAAAAAAGGAATAAGTAATCAATGAGCAATCAATCTCCAACAATTTGAAGTATAGTTGACGAAACATAACACTGCTTACTGAATTTCTAAATTCCCAGCTGAACATTTTTTTTGCATCCAGGCTACTGTTTCAAATGACCATAAGGTTACAAACTGCATGTCTTTCAACACACATAAACACTACTGACAACTTAACAGAGCAAAGAACACAAAATTCAAGCCGTTTCATAGTATGTTAGTGCAGAGTGAAATGAAATGTGGTCATAGCATGAACTGAATAAAAAACAGAAAAATAAATGCAGTAATAGACAGTGGCGGAGCCACATGCAGCCGAACGTAGGTGAAGACCTACGCTGGAATTTATAAAACAAATTTATTTGACATATGAAATTTTAAATATTTATAAAAAAACATTTGGCCCCGTTTGGAGACACATCTTTTAGTAATTTTTCGTATTGTTTAACCAAAAGTTGCTAGTTGCAATTTTTGGTGTGTTTGGTGAAACAAATAGTAATTTTTAGTAATTCTTTGTAACTTTTGGGTGTTTGGTAAAAATTTTGACCACTTTTAGCAACTTTTAAACAATCTTTGGCAACTTTTGACAACTTTTGTACGTTTAATAAAAATTTTGGTAACTTTTGAGTGAAGTAAGCTATTGTTAAAGAGCAAAAAAGTGGCAATGTATTTGATATCAATGTATGGCATTTTGGTATTTTATCGTATTTGAAATTTAAAATTTTACTCTTAATTTGGGCCTACGCTAACCCAAATTTCTAGGTATGCCACTGATAATAGCTGTCATAGAAAGAACGAGCTTACTATAAGAGTGATGAATTCACATAGATAGTCCTCTACAATGGGACCAGTACCCAGATTTAATATGTAAATGTATTATGATGATGATGTCCAGAAATTACCACAAGATAAAAATAAAGCAAAAACATGTTTTTAGAGCGCTGTTATCAGGTTGCTTGAAGTCTAAGAAGCAATGACACTTCTATGAAGGTGACATACCATTGTCCTATCAATTCAGCCACCTATACATGTCGAACACTCTATGCATTTTGGTTTTCTTTATTTATTTTTTTATTTTTGATAATTAAACAAACTGCACATGTCGGATTCTTGTCTACATGTGTTATATTATTGTTTTAATTATTCTATAACTGAAAACTTTTTAGACACTTGGGAGATGCATGTGTGCATCACTCAAACACAACGGAACAACTTGTAATTTTGAAAGAAAAAAAAAATGAAATTCAATAACAAGATTAAAGTAATATGAATTCGCATTTGTTAATTCCATATCCCTTTTTTTTTTTTTTTTTCAATTTTAAGACCTCAAACTTCTAATTTTTTTATATAAAAATTTCCAAAAACAGATATAACTAAAAGATAAATGTATTTTTAATTTCAAAGTTAATAAATAGTTGGTTTTCAAGTATATCTATAGAAATATCTATTTATTCATTAATGTGTCCCATCTTGTCATGTCCAGATACTTTTTAAAATTAATGTTTTTCAGTGTTCGTGTACCCTTTTATCCATATTCCACGCCCGTATCATAATTACCAAAAATCACTACTACCCCTGTGAACTATATTTTGGTAAACAAGTTCTGAAATGTGACAATTGATGTTCCAATATACTAAATTTAACAATTCAAAAATATTATATATATTTTATATTTTCATTCGATAAAACCTTCTGAAAATAGTAAATTGATAATAAATGGTGTGAACTCGATGAGAAGCCTACCCCGTATTGTACCCCGTTCCTGTTTATACTACAAGTATACCAAGCCCCGTTTTCGTTCCATGTACTAAACGATCCACTATCCAAGTAACATTGATCCATATCTATGCTTCTTAACTTGTAGGCTTTTGCATAATGTGCAATCTTCATGGTAGTAATAGCATGCAATGTGCTTCCAGAGAATTTCTTAGATTGTTAGCAGTCCTCTACATTTTAACACAGTGGTCCTTCATCATTTTAGCATGCAACTCATTTCGAAGGAATTCATAGTCCACTATTTTCTAGGTCAGTTTCCCTTTTCTTATGTGTAACTTTGTCCCAAATAGACCCAAATTTTCACCGGATTTCGTGCCATACCTAGGATTCGTAGGGAATTAGTTAGTAGCCCAATCTTATCCTAAGGTGATGATTTTTAAAGTTAAATATTTCTTGATGATCAACTTTTTTTTTTTTCTGAATAAAGAGATTATATTGAAAAAATAAGTATGAAGGGAAGCCACCCAATATAAAGGTCTCAACAAACAATCTAAACCACCATGCTATGAACAAAAGACAAAAAGAATTTAAACCCAGACCCCCCTTTTTATGGTGCCGTTGGGGGGAGGGGGTTGACGTGATCATCAACTTTGAATAATATATTCCCTTTGTATATGTAGGTTTAGTTTTCCAAGGACTATCTCTTGAGTTTCGCTAGGATAGTCTCTTACTAATCCCTTTGTATTTTCTAAGTGTATGTTGAATGTTAGTTTGTATGATTGAATAATATGAATTGAGTTTCAATTAAAGTTTGTGAAGCTGAATTCACCTTATCTCCTTGTGTTCTCCTCTCTCTCGGCTCTTTCTTCTCTTCTTTGCTCAAATCTCTTGTTTCATGTCATAATTGGTATCAGAGCCCAAAGTCCTACAAAATCTCAATTCTCATCACCGTTTTGAGCCAACTAAGAACAAAAATACAGAACCGAGAGCACTATTGCGAGTGATGTAGAAATCATCGTAAGTCACTGTTTTTCGAAGCTTCAGCCCACTATTTCAATGTCAGTAAAATTCTCCAGACATCTCCAAAAGCATCAGGCACCTGAAATGAGCCCCATTATCATCTTCTCCAACTTTGTAACCGCCCCTCTCCATTATTGGAAGCCCTAGAAATCCATCAAAGCAGCTAAGCTTTGGAAACTTATTCTCCAACAATCGACGAAGCCATCATCTGCAAACACCCAACACATAGACAACCTCCGGCGACCTTCAAGAGAACCAAATATCGTTGTTGACTCCACCAAAATCCCTCCAAGTGCCGACGATCTCAACCACCCCCTGCATCAACTGACAAACTCAAGCAACCAACCAGTCGCAAAAGAAGCAACCAGAAACCCTAGCTCCAACCTCGTCAATTGACGACCTAACAACACCACCTAATAACACCTCTGCTGGTAGCAAGACCCTCCACTCCATATTGAACCTGACCCTCCACCCCCCCATGAGCCTCCTCCAACATCGACGACCCCCATCGCACCACCGTAATTCTGCGCATCACCCCATATGCCGCCACGAGCCACTATTTCACGTCAAACAATGAGTGCAAGCACATATCTCACCACCAACCAGACACTGTTAGACTCGCCTCCTCCTAGCAACCTTGGCCAACCCTTTCTTGGTGATGTTACCTCTAGTAGGCAACCACAAGCAATAACCTAAAAGTGTTTATCAGGGGAAGATAATTCCAAAGGGATACCTTATTCTAATTTTGAAAATCAAATAAGATTCTCTTACTTCAGATTCATAATATCCTATTCTGGGATAAGGATATCTTATTCTAATTTTGCAAAATCATCACAAGGGACTCTTAATCCAGACTAAGGATATCCTATTGTTGATCAAGTCTTTCAATTACAGCAATTGGGATATTATATTCCAATTTCGAATCATTCCCAATTTTAATATCATGAACCTTGTCCAGTTAGAGGCTGGGAAGCACGGATACTCTAAAATGGGTGCCGCATCCGTATCCGATACGTATCAGATACACAGACACTTCAAATACTTCAAGATACGTATCAGATACATCATATGACGTATCTTATTATTTTATCATTTTTCTTCAAATACATGATTACGAACAAATGAGAGTTGTGCGTTAAGTAGCCGACAGCTAGCACAGTATTTAGTCGGATTTATTCATGAATTCAAAAAGTTGAAACTTCTAAAATTATAAAATTTTATAACTTATATTTTGTTATATTTTGTATATTGAATTATATATTAAATCAATTTTATTCTGAATATTATATTTATATCTATAACTAATAAAAATATACAAAATTTATATTTTTTGGATATATCCTTGCCGTGTCCCTATCCTCATTTTTTTAAAATTGCTATTTCCGTATCCGTATTATATCCGTATCCTGTATTGGTATCCATGCTTCTTACGTTAGAAGCATTGTCTAGGCAAATAATTCAATGGAAAGATCAAATAGTGACCCTCCAATCCAAAATGGCTTCTCGGCCATAGATGTATTGTAATTTGTCCACTAGGGTGGATTCCCTTGAGAGATCTTGTCGTTCGTCAAACACTAATGTATCTCATAATTGAAACTGCTATGATAAGACTAAAAGAAGTCATTATAGGCATGATTGTAAGTATACGGTCAATTTGATGGACCATTGGAGTCCTAGTGGAGTAAGCAATGGCGGCCATTAGCCTTCAATCCCGGAATTATCATCTAATCCAAGACCTGCACTAGTTCATCCTTCTTTTAGCACCCCAACAATGAGTAATAATAAAAACAAGGCCACCAAAGAACATGTTAACAAGAGTGATGAGGGTCAACTAGAAATGTTGGTTTACAAGCTTAAACTTACAAAATTTGACGCTTTAGGTAACGATTTTAATGGACAAATCTCTGGTAATTTGGTTTATGAAATGCCTTGCACCGACATGCCACCAAAAGAATTTGTCTGGATCAATTAGAAAGACATTGTTAAGGACTATCTAGCTGCATAAGATTCAAAACTTAAGCTTTAAGAGTGTTAATTTGGGTGATTTATTCCTCATCCCATTGCTCCACCTCAAGCGGCTAACCAGATCATGAAGAAAGCTTGCATCATGAAGATTTGTGGTAGTCCAGTGTTCCGACCTAAGTTGAAGACATTGCTTTGTCTATGCATTGGCCCTTGGGATTACGTTATCTCTATTGCAACATCTCTCCCATGATTTGATATGGTTACAGAATTGTTCTTCAAAGTCAACAGAATCTCTTACCAGAGCCAAGTTTGTTCCCCTTTGGGTGAATTAATGAGGAAAAATAGTTTCATGCTACCTTCTGCCTAAGTTCATGAACTTTGAAAAAGGTTGCACACCCACTCTTTTTATGGTCCAGCTATTAAAGGAAGAAGAACACAATTTTTACTTGACAAAGTCGAGCTTTTCTCGGCCTAAGAAAATTGATAGGATCATCCCACTTGAATAATACATTTCCCTTGGATATGGCTCTTCAGTTATCCCACGACTATCACCTGGGTTTCCCTATGATGGTCTTTTAAATATTCCCTTTGTAATTTCTATTTAAGAAGATATTGAATGTTAGTTTGTACGGTTGAATATTAGGTATAAAGTTTGAATTGAAGCTTGTGAAGCTAAATTATCCTTATCTCCTTGGGTTCTTCTCTCTCTTGGATTTCTTTATTTTTTTTTTTTTTTTTAACCACCTTCTTTGCTCAAATCTCTTCTTGTTTCAAAAGGTATCCACCATTTTACCTTAACGCCTTACACAAAGATTTTACCTCAAACAAACCTGAAGAAGAAACTTTCCAACTAACAATATCCTCGCCAACCCCAACCTTCACAGAATACAAAAGTTGAAGTAAATTTAGAAAAATGCTCTTACCCCAATCTTGAAGCTTTCAGCTCAAATTTTGACCATCTGTCACAAAATAATTTTCCATTGTTGCTCTTTATCTTCAACTAAGTCAAAAATGTCTAAGAATAAATCGTCTAAACATCCATCTTCAATCCATTGGCAGTGCCAAATTTTGATTCTAACTCAATTCCCTACTTCAAAAGAAATAAAATTCTTGAAAACACCCCCAAACTTTTGAATACCTCTCCAAAGATTTAAACTATAAGGCACAAATACATATAGGATACATCCCCCAAAAAAATAATATTACCACATTACTCTAGATTTTATCACCCTCAAAGCAAATCTCTATAACTATTTTCCTATAAGCACCTCATTGCACCATTTTAAACTCCTTACGCCAATACCACCCTCCGCAACTTTTAAGCATGTCGTGTTCCATTTCACGAAATGGAAAACATTCCTTGCTGAGCATTATGCTCCAAATCAATAGTCTTGAAAATTTGGGCTCAATCAAGCATGCCCAAAACCACTAGAAACATCATGTTTTAAAGAAGTTACCCAAGCATCTATCATTACTCTTGTGAAATAATGTGGAATGGTTATTGTCACTTTTGAGTTACCCAATGCCAGTAGCTTCTCTCACATATAACAAAACCTTATGGCAACTAACGAGTTGCATTTTTACTATGCTCCAATTTATTGGTTACTCTAGATCCAAAACAATAAGAAGGCTACTAAATGGATCATCTAGTTTTGAGATCTAGGGAAGAAAGTTGAGAATCTTTGAATCAAGAATTCTATTAATCATTGTGACAAAGCATGTTACCCCTAAAGTTCGGTAAAACTAAGATTTTGTAACTTTCAACTCCTATAAATGTTTATCCCCCATCTAAGTCTCCACCTCAACCTACCCATTCTGCTGAAAGTCTTAGTATTTTTTAAGCCATATGCAAGAGTATGGAAGAGGTCAATCTTTATGAAAGTGTAGATCCTAAGGTCAAGCCTCCTCACCTGGAGCAAATCTTCCCAAATCAAGGACACATTAGCCAATCCATAGGGACCCCTTCAAATCCCAAGAGTTTATCAAGTGTCTCATGAGAGTCATGAGACCAATTTCAGTCAGGTCACTTCTATCCTGGGAATAAACTATGATCCTCCACAAAACATTTAGGTTACGTTTAGTACACAGAAATGGAACAAAATGGAAGGGGGGATGAGATCGCATGGAATGATCATCCCATTCTCTTATTTGGTTTTCAAATCAAATATTGTAGAATGAAATGACCATTTTCATTTCAATATTAGTTTCGATGAGATTAAAATGAAATTCAATATAAAGGAAAATTCTAGTAGTGATGGAGGGGTGGCGGGTGGTGGTTTGTGGTTAGTGGTGGTAGGATTTGTGGTGGCAAAGAGAAAACACAGTAGTGGTGGAAGAGAGCCATCATCGGGGTTGAGGATGAAGTGGTGGTTTAGTCACCGTTGATGGTGATGGAGCTGTTGGAGAGTGTGGTGGTTGGTTGTAGTAGCAATACAAGATTGTAGAAGTGGTGCTAACATGAACAAAGCAAGGATTTTAGTATGAGGATGGGTGCATGGTCAGTCAAAATGAGTACAAGGCCTGTTACTTCTTCTCCTTCCAGATTAACCTTTGATGTTTGAGCTACTTCTATGATGACGTTGTTGGAAACAACGAGAATTTTGATTACAACACATTATTCAGCAGCTCTCTACAGGACACTTCTTCCTATCATTCTTCTAACGAAGAGTCAATCCAAGTTTTCTTCAAGATGGCATTCTTTACTTTTTATTCCCATTTCCCAGACCTTTGTCTTCATGTGATTCCTCAAGCCATTTCATAATTACATTAGCAACTGATAAAACTTTCTAGCATCCATATGCATAGGTTAAGTATATTAAATAATAATGTAACTTTATTTTTTCCCACTCTTCTTTTTCTAAAGATCTTACAAGGGCCTCTCCTTTAAACTCTGTTCCCCTTCTCATTTTCTCATTTATTTTATTTTTCCCCTTCTTTAATTGAATTTATTATGACTTTTATTTCTTTTTAAACTATACCAATTCAAAGAAGCCTTGCTCCAATGCACTACCCAAAGTTTGTCAATTCAAAATTTGGAGAACTTGATCAAAGCTTGAGAATTATTTTAATTTTGTCCAATTGTTGAATTCCAAAAAAGTGAGGCAAAGGGAGGATGATCATAAATGGAAAGGCATAACAATTCCGGATTATTTGAAGCGAAATCCTTCTGTAAGGCAATAGCAAGTTGTGCAATAAGGTCTTTTTTGTGGAAGACAATTTGGTCGTATGAGGCTCCATCAAAAGTGGGTTTCTTTGTATGGTGTTTAATGCATGGGAAAATTCTTAACATCGATAACCTTATGGTTAGAGGACAAGTTTTGATTAACAGGTGCTATCTTTGTAAGAAAGACGGGGAGTCCATTGATCATCTTTTTGTCCATTGTGAATGGTCAAAGGAATTGTGGAAATTATCCTTATCAACATTGGCCATGCATTGGTTGTTTACTAGAGTAGCTAAGGATGTATTAGAATAATGGTGAGGAGCTAAGATGAACAAGAGAAGGGAAAAGGTGTGGGGAATGATTCCATTTTGTTTAATTTGGCACATTTGGAAAGAGAGGAATAGGAGAGCTTTTCAAGATATTGTCACCATGTTGTTTCGATGGCTATCAGGTGGTTTTGATCTGGATATGCATAGCTTTTTTACTTTTGTTGAGTGTTTGGACTTGCATCCTCTGTAGGTCCTGATTTTTTTGTATTGATGGCATATTCTTGATGCTTTTTGAATAAAATTTATTATTTATTAGAAAAGGAAAAAAAAAATGGGTAAACCTTGGAATTTTGAGAAAGAGTAATTCGAGAACCACTCTTTGAAGTAGAACCACTCTTTGAAGAAGGCAACTTACATGAGAATCACTAGTCCATCAATGTCAACAACCAGAATCAAATAATTATTTTCTTGTAATTGTGATAAATGAGGAGGCCTTCTATAGCTATCACCTTTAGTTGCATCTATGCACTTAATTCTAGTAAAAACAAATCAAGGAAATGAGCAGATAATGCCGGAGGTGAATGAGCGGATAATGCTGGAGGGGACAGAATATGCACATTAGAATAGAAATATGAAGAATCAGTAGCATAATATCCATAACTTACAGGTTGCAACATGAGCAGAAACTGCATGTAACAACTTTAACACCGAGATCCTTAAATCAATATTAATGCTTTCAACAGAATTAAATGGAAAGCTTTTTCTTTTCTCCTTTTCTTATGCTAAATAAATAGATAGCTTTTCAACCTTATTGCAAATTTAAGCAGGATTAAAGCAATTAACCCAAAAAAAAAAAAAAAGGCACTCAATGATTGTTGTACTACTGAATATCAACCCTACCTTGCATTAACCCTTATAGTTCCCATGGAGAAAAGAAGCATAATCAACCGCAACTAGCACACTAAAAGCAGCTAAAGTAAAATAAAAACTTACATGGAATTGACTTTTACAAAAGGCAGCATCATAAGCCCTGTGCAAGGTCTGATAACAAATATATCCAGCATTTATCACCCCATTTGACCTAGCAGCCCCAGAGAGAGCAAGCAAAACTGTTGCAAATGTGTTTGCACCAGACATAAACTGATATAATCCACCAATAGATAATAGAGAATATAAACTTTCAGTATATCTGCAAATAACAAAAACAAGAAATCAATGGTCTGCAACTCTGCAGTTTCAGTTACAGCATGAAATATTTACTTATCAAATATAAATATGCTATACTATAAATTTATGAAATATAAGCATGAAAATAAGGAGAATACATTGATGCGTAGAATATGGAAGCTGGATTGAAGCAAAACAAAATTGATGCTCTCAATGCTCCCTCTCGGTCCTTCAAAATAATAACTGACAACCTGTTAGAAAGAAATTAGGGGAAAAAATAATAAGAAAGTCAAAGCATATTTGCATTTCTATATGAATAAACACATACACACACATGTAGAAATGAAAGGAGCTCTCTCCTTCTTAACTATCCATTATAGTTGGAGAGAAACAAGGAGAGATGGAGAGAAACCATAATCCTTTATATCGTCTTTTCATGAATTTCTCCAAAAGTGGAGAAAATGGGATTGGAATTGGTGACTGAATATTTGTCCCCAACTTTATCAAAAGCGGTTCTTTTTACCCCTGTTACTGACATAACAAAAATCTGTTCTTTCTCTTTTCTATCTCTCCAACCAAGATGGAAGGATAACAAAGTTTTTCCTTTTCTTTTATCTTCTAAATTATCCAAACAAGAAGGAACAATACCATTATCTTTTCTCTTCTTTTTCTTCTCTCCTCAATCCTCTCTCTCCTAGTGTCACAAACCAACCATTATCGATGTCCAGTGACCCTTTTCCCATTTTGAAGCAACCCAATGTATTTGTCTAGTAGGTCAAATGAAACCAAGCACACACTAGATCAATATGAAAACAAAACTAATCCATCTCAATTATGATGCAAAACATCCAGCAAGGCAAGTATATGAATACTAATAAATGCAATTATCACTCACGTTTCACAAAATTGAGATGAGATTTTCATGATGTACGGTGAAAAGTTAAATGAACAATTATTATTTTTATATGTTTTGTGTGTATGTAAATACATGGGTAAATTACAATGACCACCCTCGAGATCTCTGATTAATGCACTGCACTTCCTCTGAGACTAGTAATTACTCTTACATTCATTTTTTGAAAAGCAACAACCTTTATTTACCCTAACACCGAAGTAAAATTTCATCAGTTAATAAAAGTAATGGAAAATTTAAATTCAATAAACTAAATAAACCAAACCAAACCAAACTAAGCCTTTTCCCACTAGGTGAGGTAAATTCAATAAACTAAATAAAAAACAAAAATTAAAAAAATAATATTTTTTTATCAATAATCCGATAAACTAAATAAAAAATAAAAAAAAATAAATTTATAGGTGTATAAGAACACTCCATGAAGTTGAAAAGGATTCTTCAAACCTCTGTTGGAATATCCAATACAAACATCTTTTCCAATCCATAATGGAATTGAGACTAAGTTTCCAACAGTAGCGTATGTTAAACCACGCTTGATCCAAGGCTACCACAATCTGTATAAAAGTATATCAATTGTTAGAATTAATGCACTTGAGACAGAGAGATTGTCCAAAGGGAGGATGGTGCCTGGTAAAGGCAATTGCAATTTTTATCATGTCAAAAGAGGTGTTGTCACCGGCATTCCAAGCTGGTTCAACAAAAAAGGGGACACCCCCACTACTGGAGAAGGAA
>QLOD02000009.1:16669683-16692456 GCA_003260245.2 Sideroxylon spinosum
GCGCGATGCGCACGAAGTAGACGCTGTCCCACACGATGCTGTCTTCGATGGCGGAGGCAATGCGGGGGAAGAGAATGAGGGCAGTGTACGGTGAAGATGAAGATGATGAAGAGAGGCAGGGAGGGTTTATAGAGGCCGATGTGTCGTAGGGGCTGAGTAGTGACCTCCAGACGATTATTAGGGCTATGAGCAAGAGTCTCGATGCGATCGCTGCCCGCAGAACGATGCGAGTGTGGTGATTTTCCATTGGAGATTCCCTTGTCATTGCTTCAAACTAGATTGACGAAAGGAGGTCTTTTTACTCACAGATTGGAGCTGACAAATTGGTGTTTTGAGTGATCAAAATTAATCAAAATTTATTATTATCATTTATTATTATTATATATATTTTTTTTTTGGTTAAAAGGATACTGAAAAATTTCTTTTTGAAACTGTCAGTATTACTATTCACGATTTCTAATTCCTAAAAATCAGAATCTTGCTCCTTCCCTCTTTTCCAGGTTAGTTCAGCTCGTGCTCAAACGGTCGACTATCAGAACTCGACCTTCTTGTCAGTGCCCATCGTAAATTTACTACAATCTTCTCCATCAATGGTCGACTTTCATTAAAGCTCACACTGCAGAGCTCGTTCAACGCAGGTCAATCTGATTTCTACCATGTGAGTTTCATGTCTTTATATATATATATATACACACTAGCAAAAAGTACATGATATATGTATGAAAAATATTTTGGTTTATAAAAACTTAATTTTTAAGCTTACACAGAAAATAAAATTGTAAAAAACTACAAAACTCTCGTAAATAAATAAAAAGTAGAATGAAAAACATAGTATTGAAAACCCTTTACTTAAAAAAATTAAAAAAAATTAAAACGAAAATATAAAACCTCAAAATATGTGAAACTTTCAAACAATCATAGCCAATGATTTTTTTTTTTTTTTGGTTTTTAAGATCTGTTTCTTCTCGTTTCACTAAGCGATTTTCTTTTATGAGAAAATTTGACAAGTAATGCAAAATGATAGCTCTCAAAATATGTGAAACGTTTAAAAAAATTATCCTAAGTTCTTTCTTTAACTCAACACAATCTATCTTAATATAAATATGTAAGGAATTATCTCTAACTATAAACTTCTGACGAACCATCCAAATGATAATGGTAGTCATCATGTTATAGTACTCATCATTTTTTTTTATCTTAGGATAGTTATCATTTTTAAGAAGTGTTTATCAATTTATTAGGAATTTTAGTCATGGCTTCACCGCTTCTTAGGCTTGATTTGTGAGTTTAGGAAGAGAAAAAAAATATTACTTAGGAAATAAGAGAAAAACAGAGAGACGATAATAGTTTTTTTTTCTATTTATTTGAGAGTTTGGAAAAGAAAAGATAATTACATTTTTTTTTTTGTTTGTGAGTTGAAAGGAAATGGAAGGAAAAAAAATGTCTATTATTTTACTATTATACCCTTATATTATCAGCAAATATATAAAAAAGAATTATCTTGACATGTTAATGAACAAAAAAAAAAGGTAGAACGTTATCAGGAAAAAAAAAACACACACACACACACACATATATACACACACTTATCTAAGCTATGAAACGGCTGGAAGGGATGAAGCGATGAAGTTTGAGAAATATAGAAAAAACCTAGCAAAGTAAAAAAGTTAAAAGGGTTATTAGAAAAGCAAAAACAAAAAAAAAAAATTAGAGTAGAAAGTTATTGGAAAAAAAAAAAGAAAAACACTTGCCTGAGCTATGAAACGACTGGGTGGAATGAAGCGAAGAAGTTTGATAAAAGTAATAAAAATCTATCAAAATGATGAAGTTAAAAGGGTTTAATTTGAACTATAAAATTTTTGTAATTATTTTTTTATTCTTTATTTCATGGGTAAATGTGTCATTGAAAATTTTTCGTTGAATAACTTTTCTTTTCTCTTCCCTCCATTTCTTCCCACTTTTGGAAGGATGAAATTTTTAAAAATTAACCACTCACTTTTCTTTTTATTTCTTCCCTTTTTCTTTTCTTTTCTTTCCCAAAAAAAAAAAAAAAAACCTCACAGATAAGAGTTAATTTTTAAAATCTTTTATTTTCTCTTATTTTCTTCACATTTCTCTCCTTCCAATTAGGCTGCTACAAACATAGCCTTGGCTTTGCCGCTTCAAAATTTTTGGTTTCACCAAAGTCTAGTGTTTGTCTTAATACTAATAGATGCATACACAGCTCCAAACCAATACGCATACATTTGTAAATATATACACTAGTATATATATCACTAAATTTCTTCAATTACTCCTTTAACCCAACTAGGGTAGATGCTTCATGTATAGGTGATTTATGATGTTAGGTTATATTGTTTGATCTCTAATTTTGAGTTTTGTTCTTCTATTTTTTTTATTTTGTTTTGTTTTTTCTGATTCATGATTTTTTTCTGATTCATGATTTTGGTAATTTGAGTCAAATTGAATTGAATTTTTCATCTAGTTTTTGATATTGCTTTGTATCAAATATTTTGATTTGGACTTTCTGACGCCTAAGTGACAAGGAATTTCAAATGTATTCCCTAAAAATTACAAAATGAAAATTATAGATGAAAAAGTTTACCATTATCAAATCAAGTTAAAAACATACCTATTTGTAGCTGAAAAGTACACATGTGCATGACAATTATTCCTCCATTCGTATAAGCAATATGAAATTCTCATACACATGGAAGAGTTTGGATTACGAAATTGATATTTAGAGGCTAGAATGGAATAAAGGCATTAACTTGCAATGCTTATGAGTGAATGATGTAATTTATAGGTTAGCTGAGTGAAAGTTTAATGCCTTGAATCTTTTTCATCCCTATATATGTAGCGTGAAGATACATGTTTTGTCCATATGATGAATAGTGCATATGTCTTTATCTTTGAATTTTATGATATAAAAACTTCTTCAAAAAGTCTCACACTTCAAAGTTCTTGCTGATGATTAAGGGTAGTATTACAGAATTGACATTCATGTATTAAAGAAATTATAGGAAGGCCATGGTATAAATAAGATTGCATTTGGTGATACTTGATGGAGTACAAATGTACTCGCATCCTATGTAAAGAACATCCTCACGTGTAAGAGCATCTTAGGGTCACTGTAGGTAAGAGACCTTCACAAAAGCGCGAGTACTTTTCATTTGTTCACTTACACCAAAGAACGTTTTTTCCATCAAATGACATATGTTATCCTATCTACACAAAAGTTCAATGAGCATATATCTCTCTCTTTTCTCACATGCTTCCACTCCTTTGTTTTTCAACCCAATTTGATCATCTTCAACTCTCTTCAACTTGTCCAAGCTTTCCTCCAAATTTTTTTCCCTTAAAACCGATGAGGCTTGGTCTTATGTGCCCTTCGCTAGAGAATGATGTAACAAGACTCATATTCTCCTATTAGGTTTATCCCTTTCTTTTTCTTTCTCCATTTCTTTATTTTTTATTTTTATTTTTATTTTTTTTTATCTTTTGTTTTTCAAATTGTTTCAAGCTCAGTGCTTTTTTGTTGCCCAGAAAGCAAGTAAAAGTGGAGGAAGTCGAATTTTGTACCTTATATATATATATATATATATATGGGCTTTGGATTTTTAAGTGTTACTATTGAGAAATGTGAGGTTTTCTTTTCTTTTTGCTTGAATCTTTCTCAAGGCTTAGGCGATCTCTACATTATTCACTATATGCTCTATTTGGTTTCAATTAAATTAAGGAAATGAAAATAAATTGAGAACTTTTGTGTTTTAGGTGATCTCAATTAGAAAGATTAAGATTGTCTCTTCCTTTTCATATGTTTTCTTGAATATTGAATGGGTATGGCTATTAATTTTTTGTTGGTTTTCTTGGTTTGATGTTGTTTTCAATTTCAAAGATTTTCAGATTGCAACTAATAAATGTGATTATTTCTATTAATAGTTCTGAAAAATAAAGAAAACACAAATGCATAATTAGACCCAGATAGCACCCACTGCTTACTTCCTAGCTGCTTATGAAAACTTTTTTTCTTTAGCTCATTGGGAGCCTTGTTTGAGTGTTCATAATTTGGGTAATCAAAGTCAAGCTTAAACTTGGTGCTCGATATCTTGAAATACTAAATGCTAAGCGAAACCAAGCCTAATGATGCAAAGTTTAGGTGGATGAGGGTCATGAACTATTATTTTAATACTTTACTTTCCTAAGCAATTTATCTATTTAAAAGACTCCAATTTATGGGTGTTATAGTGAAAGTTTTTGAAATTATAAAGAATATATTTTAAGCAGAATTGGAAAAGGAAACATACTAAAAGTATGAAGAGTTAAAGCCAAAACTTGAAGTGAAATTGAAAAATCAAGCACAATGAATCACTTAAATGTTAACAATGACTCCCATTCTTTCTTTTTTGGTCTATCTTTGCCTTTTGGTATGTTCCATAATAAATGTCCACTTACAAGTTAGTCCACAAGCCTATCTACCTAATGATTGAGATGAGTTGCATGCATGGTTTACCCTACCATACATTTTTCTTTTTAATCATATTTTTTTGAAACACGGCAAACGTAAAGGAAAATAAATGGAAAAGGAATTGAAAGAGAACTGCCCCTTTAGCTCTTAGCCATAATTTGTGGAAGGTTGTCTCTCTGGCTCTTGATTGGGATATTTGGTATGAAAAGAATAGGAGAGCCTTTAAGGAACTAGAACGGCCAGCATAAAAGTTCAAGAGGAATTTTCTTAACGACTTATATTTTTGGCCTGTTGGTTTTGTCTCTGAGCATGTAATCTCGAAAAGAACTTTTGGATAAAGGTTTGTTGGGTAGTGCTTAGCTTTTGTTAGTACCAATAGCCTTCAGCTTCGACATTCTTTACTTTCGTTTAAAAAAAAAAAATTGAAAAATGTGAAGGAAAATTACTTTCCTTTATATTTTTTCTTTTACTTAAATTAGTAGGTAAATTATGGGACATCCCTTGAACGTTTGGTCAAGTACAAATAAACCTTAAGTCATTTCAGTATTACGCTGACACTCCTTAATTTACAAATACTATTAGGGGTGTGCATGGGTCGGTTTGGTTTCATGCCTAACCCCGAACTATACGAATTTTTTTTCGATTCTTAAAAATTGGACCTGAAACCAAATCAATTTCAACTTGGAATCAAACTAAACCGAACCGGAAATATTGGGTTGGTTGGTTCAGTTTTTGGATTAGCCTAAATTGGGGTTGGGTCCGTGTTGGTTAAATCCTAAACATTCAAATAAATAATATATTATATATTAATATAATACTATGAGTATTTAATATAAATATACATAATATTATATATTATATTATATATAATCATCTATATCATGTATATTATTTATTTATTATAAGAATAACTATTTTATATTAGTTTAAAAAATTTTGTTTTACATAAAATATTATATAATAATATACTATATATTATCCTTGATCCTTCAAGGTTGCCCATTCTTTCTCACTCACGCACTAGTGCTATAATTTTAATACCCAACACTTCTAATATCAAAGAACAAGATGGAGCAGACCTTCATCATGATAAGCCTGATGGTATCCAAAGATGAATGTTTTGTATATTAGTTTTAAAAAAAAAAAGAAAACAAAACTACTTTATATATAATATTATGTAATAATATATATTATATATATATAATTATATATTATATTTTTCGGGTTGCTTTTAGGTTGGCTCGGTTTGGATTATTTTCGGTTTGATTTCAGTTTGGTTCGGTTTTTTTGTCTACTAAACCAAGAATCGAACCGAAAATATCAGATTATTATTGTTTAACCTAAAACTAAACCGATTTTGATATAAACCTAAAGCAAACCGAATCGAAGTGGTCGGATTGGTTTGGTTTTCAGTTTGGTCGGATTTTTGTGCTTCCCTAAATGTTATAGCACTGAATTATAACCATCGATCCAAGTATTGATATCATCATAATATTTATCTAATATACTTTTGTTTCCCTACCATAAACATGTAAAATTTTCAAAAATGGTTTAAAACAACAATATTTTTTATGGTGTAAGGATGTTGAAGTTGTCGATCTTGATGAATTATAAAGAATGAGTAATTAAACTATTCTGAATATTGTACGTGTTTAACGAAGGGTAACTAAGTTATATTATTCTAACATTTTTTCCGCTAATCTCCAAAAAAATCATTTAAACAACATTTTTATGATGTAATGACATTGAAGTTGTAGATTTTGATGAATTATTAAGAGTGAATAATTAAACTAATTTTGAATATTTTACATGTTTAACAAAGTGTAACTAAGTTATAGTATGTTAATATTTTTTCCCCCAAATCTCCAAAACTGTTCTTTTTTTTTCTTTGAAATAAAAATCTATTACATGTTAAGAGATATATATGCAGGAAGTTTATTGTGTTTAATATTTAATTCCAATTTTAGAAATTCATATTCAAGCATAGATGATTTGTCTTCCTTTTTCTTTTGCCTAGTCCATCTTATTTATTTAAAAAATACCAAATATTCATCCACTTTTGTTAATCTACATGTATAATTTTTTAACTTTCTAATAAAGTTATAGATTTTTTGTTTATGTGAACTTAATTCTTAGTCAATTGATACAGTTTTTTTGTTATACTTTTTTAATGTAATCAAATTTAAATCTTTATTAATCTATGAAGCTTTTTTAATATGATGGAGTTGTGTTATATTTTTAAATGTTTCACATTTATTGGATTTTGAAGCTTCTATAGCACTTATATTTTGTGATGCTGTCTGTTAATTTAATGTTATTTGTTATATTCTTTGTTTTCTTTGTTGGCTTATGAGATTTGCTTTAAAGTTTTTTTGTTGTCAGTCATATGTACCCATTAATGAGCCACTAGATGAAGAAGCGATTTTTAAGTGCTGATGATCGCAACTCTTCGGAGTTTATTTCGAAAAGTAAATATAAGAATTATATCGCATTCACATTCTTATTCGTCTATGTTACAAATATAAGAGTGTGTTTACTAATTTCATCGTGATAGACTACTAAACATTACATATAAAGAGAGTATTATCTTTTGACATCACCATATTTTCAATCAAAATGACAGTAATTAAGGCTGTAATGAAATAAGAAACGCCAAGAACTTTACGTAGCAAGAACTCATACTTCACTTTCACAGGCAGACAATTTCCCTGGTATCAAGTTCTCTTTTCCATTATACTTCGTTCATAAAATCTACCTCATTGTAAGCTTATGAACATGATAACACGTGGTTTATTAGATTATCTCAATTAATGATTTTCTTCCTCATGTTTGAGAGTTAATATGGGATTGAAAACCAATTGACATTATCTGTAGTTGGAAACCACTTGGGAGAGAATTCATCTACGATTTCTACTTTAGAAAACTCTTTAAAACAACATCCTTTGATAAGTATCACCTATTGTTTTTTCTCCTATGTTACATTTACATTAGATTTTTCTCTTAGAACATTATATGTATTTTGAAAGTTTGTAAGCATTTCCTTCATGTATGGAACATTACATTATACTATATTCATCTATAGTGTTGTCTATGAATGTGCATTTCTAAATCGTAATCATCCATAGCAGTTGTTCTGCATCATTATTGTAACTTCTTCTTCCTTAACCTCAGAATGTAAAAAATTCAGTTTCTACTTATAAATATAGTTACCCATATAAAGATGATATCACATGTTCTTACAATTTAGTTAGCATTTTTGTTGTATGATTTTCCACCAAAAGACTCTTGCTTTTTGTTTCGTTTCCTATAAATATTTTACTATTTTTCTCACATACGTTCGCATTTGTTAAGCAAACTTAATCTGATTTTCCATTAAATTAGGTTCACCATCATTATTTATTTTCTTTTGTTCTACTCCAAACAACTATTTATCTTTCTTTCTATTTTTTACATGTCATCTATTAGTTATTAGGAAACATTAAGGCCAGGTTTGCATTTCTTCTATAACAACCTTTTTCTATGAATTTTGATAATACTAAGAAAAAAAGTAAGTACAAACTTTCAATATTATGCGATGTCCCAACACCATCGTCAATTCTACCGCAACAATAGTCTTGCAAGTGATGTGATACGATAAAAAAAAGGTTATCTTTAGCCAATTGGCTTCTGTTACATGATCGAATAGATTTGCCTAAGGATTTCTGACTGTCCACTAGAGTATAAAATGCTTTTCATGGCTAATTCTAAATAAGCAAAGGAATTTCAATTGCATATCCGAACATGCAATAGTTCATTGGTTTTTACTTCATTTGGTGTGAAGTATGATAAGGATATTTGTCGAAGAAATCAGGGATTTTATACATTTGGGATCCAAGGTCAAGTTTGCCACTATATTGACCCTTAAACTACCATAGGTAAACTTGCTTATTTGTGGCTATACTTTTATGATATTGGTTAAGAGTTTATAAATAGAATAAAATTGTTTGAAAAACTAAGAGCTACCTGATAAGCTAATGAAGGTACTAAATTTAAATTCGTATTTACTGTTCATTAGGATCCTTTTTGACGTAGATCTTATAGAGTCTCATTCACTGATTATTAAATGTTGTGCTGGTTTAGATCAGTAAGTTATAACATTCTTTTAGCATCACAATTACAAGTTATAACTTCAACATTCTAATCAATGGGGGAAAAATATTAAAGATTTCAACTTGTGCTCCCTTGAACTATTACCAGTTGACAGTAAAATTCTAAGAGAAATTGAAAAAGAATTAAACATTATCATTTTTGATGTTGACATTAATTCAATTGCATTGTTGTCCTCAGAACAGCATGTTGCATTTGACAAGATCCTTGATAGGGTGTTAACGAGAAAACCATGAAGTCTTTTCATAGATGAGCTAAGTGTACATGTAAAACTTTATTATATAAATCCCTTTTAGTTGTAGTTAGGTCAAAGGGCTTTGTGGCCGTAGCAACTATATCTTCTAGAGTTGCTTCTTTAATTTTGCCAGGAGGTCGTATAGCTCACTTTTGCTTTAAAATACCTATAGATTTGGATGCCTACAAATGCTGCAACATAAATAAACAAATTCGACTTGCAAAACTATTGTGGATGTCTAAGTTAATAAATTGAGATGAAGCATCTATGGTTAAGCAATAAAACATAAAGGCCTTAAAATGATACGTTACAGGATCTCACCGACACACAAGTTATAGTGTTTAGTGGTGATTTTAAGAAAATTCATCCTGTTATTCTAAAAGGAACAAAGTTTGATTCCATTGATGCAAGTATCGTTAACTCTACTATATGAAAATCTCTTCAAAAAATTAAGCTTACTCAAAATATTCGTGCCATAATTGATCAAGTTTTTACCTAGAATTAGGAATGGAATATAATTTGTTCAAGATTGCAATAATGTAAAACTCCGTACATCTATATTAATTCCATATCCAAAGTTGGAAGATAAAGTAAATCCATTACAAAAATTAATTGATCACATCTTTCCAAATATGGAAAAAATACTCAATGAATGCTATGTCAATTATCAATTCCATTATGCTAACTCCAAAGAACAGTTGCGTTGAAGAAATTAACATGTCACTAATAAACATATTCCTAGGCACTATAAGAGAATATACAAGCATTGATAAAATTATAGACACCTTAGATACAGGTCAATATGAGGATTTCCTATCCCACCTTATAAATTGTCTTTTAAAAGAATTGTCCAATCATTCTCTTGAGAAACATTGATCCCCCTATAAAGCCTTTGTAATGGAACTCAATTGGTGTACCGAAACTTTGACGATCACATCATATGTGCTAAGATAGTTGTTGGTGCTCATAAATGAAACTTTGTGTTCATTCCTAGAATTCCATTACAGCCTTCTGATCATGAGAAGTGCCCTATCCACTTTACTTCCAATAAAATTGTGTTTTACAATGATGATAAACAAGGCTCAAGGTTAAACTCTAATAGGGTTGTCATCTACTTATGGCAACCAATCTTTTCACATGGCCAATTATATGTATCTCTCGAGCAACCAATGCGTCAACAATAAAGTACTAATTAAATCGTCTGGTAGCACAAATAAGGATGTGAAAATGATAAAAAAAAAATGTTGTCTATCAAGAGCTCTTAGCATTAGCACAATGTTGACGGCTTCTAATTTTCTTGTTGTATTTTTGTTAGTTTTATCCATCTTTTGCTGAAGTTTTAGTAATTAGCAATCTAACTTCTATGTAATTTACCACAACATATGACCTCTCTTTATGTGCCTATCAAATTCTATAATGTCATTTTTTAAATAATTTTTGTTTACAGGATAATGCTAATTTGACACCAATAGCTAATATAACAAGTTCAATAAGGAATTGAAAAGCTCAAGTTTGTGTCCTGGAGAAACGGCAACCTCGAAAGTACATTCTAGCCCACTAAGATACCAAAAGCTCATTCTTAGTGATGCCTAAGTTATCCATAGCAGATATACTGTGGTCAATGATATAATTCAATAAACTTCATTTGTTATTTAAATTCTATCATTTTCCCTTCTTTGACTATTTTCTATTTCTATTGCTATTTATAAATTAATGAACAACTTATTTTTGGTATTGGAAAATCTTGCTTTCTCCAATCATCTCTTTATACTTCTACGATCTATTTATGATATTCTCGCATTTTACAATTTCTACGTATTCTACAATTGTTTAGCTTAATTTAATTTCTCCTATTTTCTTGTAATTATTGTTATCATAATAATTTTTTCTTTGGTTAATAGCTTCATTTTTTGTATTTATTTATCTAGTGTGTTGCTTATGACACCACTAATTAACATTGCATCACAGTAATGAATTTTCCATTTACTTATCCTTGCTTCTCTTTTAATTATTATTCTTCTTGCTTAAATAAATTTCTAGGTGTAGAAACCCCATTTTTGCCCTCTTTATTTAAACATTATGATATTTAAGGCTTTTAGTTAAATGTTACTCTACTGATTAAATTCTTTTAATCGTAGGATATGCCAAAGTGCTAAAATCCAACAAAGAGCGAACAATCAACAAAATGATGATTATATCCCTAGGAATAGAAGAAGTCGAGCTGAAGGTTCAGATCAAAGCAAAAGACCACCAAATTGTACAGACGTGTCCAAGACACTAATTGGAGGAAGCAACTGGTGCATGAGACATAATTGGAACCTAACTAGATGAAGCCTTAGTCCTTTTTAACATCCAATCTTACCAAGTCAGAAAGGCGTATGGAATTTGTTCATCTCTAGTACTGAGGATAGAAGGGAAAGGGGAATCTATCAAGGTTAGTGCCTTCCTCCAAGACCTCTTATGCTTATGACGACTCTGATATTTCCTTTGGTTCTCTTGAGCCAAATGTGGGATTGATCCCTTCTATGAGTGTGGCTAATTCGGCCATTTAACAAAGAAAGACGGACTCTCCTGCTTGAACTGATAGCTATTTGTGAATTAAACTTGAGAAAAGATAGGCTTTTGCCTTGTTCACTCAGAGTTCTTTTTGAAACAGAATAGAATACCCCTACTAAAGCACCAACTGTAGTTATTCCCCCAAGAGCGGCAATAGCATCATTATTTCTTCAACACAGAATCTATGACAACATTCAAGTTGGATTGGATTTGATAACTACACTAAACCTATTGCTCGCCCCTTAGTGACTCCTTTCGTAAACTTAACTCGCTTGGTGCCCTTCGCTGATTTATTCCTTCCTCGAGCAGAGTAACAATGTGGCAGGACCGCCCCTTTATTGATGGCCTTAATGAAAACTCCTTCCCTCTTAAAAAGAAAGTCCGGTCCAGTTCTTTCTTGAATGTGGAATCATTTTAGATCGTACCCAAGTGAAAGGTTGCCCGTACTTTATATAAATATAAAAAAAAAGTCTTCGTCGTCGTCCTACGAAGTACTTGAAGTTCATTTCGTTACCTTATTAACAAAGTAGACGAATCACTCTCTTTCTCTATTATAAAATTAGAAAAGTTGACTTCTTTTTCTTTTTCATAGCCTTTATGCCTTTATGCGTATGCAGAACCCGGACTTAGTTGAACATGGCCCTAGTTGGGGGCTATAAGCCAATCAAGTATTTTCTCCTCTTCTAGTCCCCAAAAGGGTTTTCTACACCTTTTTACCAAAGACTTTGTGCCTACCAAGTCAGGCAAAAATGTTTGCCTGCGTTGTCTAGCAAACTGTTCTACGCAGGGAGCTAGGTAGCTTTTTTGCTTGTTATGCTAGGAAAAATTCTTTACAGCACACAGCCATGCAAGATTTTTCACCCATGAAAGGAATTTTTACTTGTTAGTTCAGATAGACAAATCTGCCCGACTGACTCAGAAAGAAGCTTTACTGGGGTTATGAAAAGACTTATAAATAGGGGCTTCATCTCCTCAATTTTCTTTCAACACTCGGCCTATTCAAGAGCTCTCAAGGTGAGACCAACTTTGTACTTTCTCTCTAACAAAACCCACATGGGTAAAATTTTCTCTCTCTGACAATTTTTTATTTTATTTTGAATTCAATTTATTTACATGTGAGATAAACTAATTTTAATTATGCAAATAAAAATTCGTTGTCGATGAAAGGCATTCGAATCATAACTCAAGTTTGGGTCAGATCTGATATATGATATTGACCAGATTTACCCGAGATAATTTTGTAAAATTCGTAACATCACATATATGACATGCCTACATCATACTACCATGTCATAACATTATTCTACCATACCATAATACCGTGTCTGTCATGCTATGTCATGTTATAACATCACAATATCATGCCAAGTCATGTCAAACATCATATTTACCATGTCATGTCATCCATTATATGTTAAGCCATGTTAACATGCTATCATAACATGTCATATCATGATATCATAATGTATTATAATGTTATACCATGTTATACAATGCCATTACCATGCTATATCATGTTACCATGCCATATTACCATGCTAGGCCATGCTAATATGCTCTATCATCATCATATACAATGGTATAACTTGTTAGGATATCATTTACCATGCTATCACATGCTATGACATGCCATATACCATGTCTTAACATGTCGACACATGCCTTGAAATGCTAAAACACATCCAGACATGCAAACACACACCCACTTAGATTGACACAGACTTAGAAGCCAAACGCTTATCAATCCAGAGCAATCACCTGTGCGAGCGAGACTCCAGAGACTAGGAATGACTTAGGATTGGCTACACCGGTGATTTCGAAGTCGTGGTTCCCTTAGACATATTTGACATGCATCTTTCAATTGTTATTCATGATAGGAGTAAATGGTTAAACATAAACTATCATCACATTCAACGTGCTTATAACCTATTTGATCATAGAAACTACATCGTTTATATCATATTAGGCTCCTAGGCTATTTCACACATACTTAATCACCATCATAAGGAACTGAGCTCTTGATCAAAGTTGAGTTCCTTCCCCAAATGATAGACACTCACTCATATGCATCAAGCATGTCTTTGGAAAAGACTCTTTTTCCCTAGTAATGCGTAAGGCGATAACTATTTCTTTTCATCAGGAGTAAGGCTCATTTCCTTCAATTTTGTGAAATGCGCTAACTATTTCGTCTTTGGAGCAAGGCTCCATTTCTAGCTATGTGCAAGGGCTAACTATCTCTTAATTTAAAGCAAGGCTTCTCTTTCCCAATAATGCCGAAGGTGCTAACTTTTTATTTTTATTTTTCTATTTTTTCTTATTTTAGAGCAAGGTTTCTTTTCCAGGTTAAGCTCGAGAGGCTAACTGCCATTTATCATTTGGAGCAAAGCTCTCTTCCCAAAGTTATATGTAAGGTGACAACTTCCATTTTAGTCTCAGTGTTAAGCTCTCACAATACAAAAATGTTTACTCCTAACGCATCCTTAGAGTTTGGTTCTTTTTTTCCCTTACCCATATCAGGAGTGAGGCTCCTTCATACTAATCCTGTATACATTACTGATTCTATCAGTCATTTGCTGTTAGCTTACTTTAGCCGATGATGAGGCTTACTACGCCTGATGCCAATTAGTTTTCTATCCGTGACATTCTGATCATGCTTACTTGCACGGATACTTATCAACATAATATATCTATATGAGGCATTGATTTAGAGCTAAGTTGACTTGACCCCTTTACTAGGTACGTATCAAACTTGAGTAGATAACTTTCGTCTGGTCACCATAGTCTTCATAGACCATCTGTGTGAGGCATAACGTATATTTGGAGTGAGGCTCCTATACAAAATTAATATAGTTCGAACCTTAACTCGGAATCATGTTAACATGATCCCTTGACAAGGTATATAGGTAGGTCAAGCATATAGCTTGGGTTCAATCATCTCGATCTTCATAGACCATCTTTCAATACACACTTCATTATCAGTGCGCGCAGACACTCATACATAAGGACTACATAAGTCCTCACACCCAATTCCATATAGCTTTCCAGTGCAAGTCTTATCTCCAGTAGGATTTATCTTTTATAGAGCTTTTCCAATGGGAACTAAAAGCAGACTAAACCTTTTACTCTGCATATAGAGTTTAACCAACATATAAAACCCCCTTAGGGTGTATTGCTATCAGATAGGTAAGTCTTACAACACATTTGCACGATGAGCTAGGCTCGGCCACCTCGCATTTCATATATCATTTGTATTTATGGGTTGTATGCAATGATCATAATGAACCAAAGTATTATATTGTAAGATTGTGACTATAAAGAGTGGAAAGGGACTTTGGATATCCCTAAGTATCTAGACGTAACGGTTTATGTGCATAGCTGAACCCTCAAACCCACTTTCTCTAATTGTAAAGTCTAGTTGAGAGTCATCATCAAGGGTCATTTATCATAATTTCCAAAGAATAAATCAAAACACCTTTTAACTTAAACCAAAGCTCGAGTTCCTCGACATACTCATTTTGAAAGTGTTAGGTTATAACTTCTAATCTCAGCAATTAGTCCCTATTTCAAAGCTAAAAATATATTTTTATCAATTGGGTGATCTTAGATGCACCATATCCCAATAAAGACTCATGACTCGTGCTCGTCAACCCGAGCGTGTGGATCCAATCATGACACTAGGTTACTCAAGTATAGGCCACTATTTTTCAAGATCAAATCGAGAAACTTAAAGATACTCTCCAAATCTTAAAGAGCTATTATATCTCTAATGAATCTATCAAGCTTACTTGAAAAAAAATTGCATTGTAAGTTATCCTTGGCAGTGGATTATAAGTGTAAGCATATTGATACAACTACTTGACAACGATCTCGAAGATCCAAATTTACCATCCTACAAATTTGTTCCCTTCAGTGATTTCTACTATCATATCGATCTCCAGTCACAGATTGGTATTAGTTGTAGGTTTTTTAATTGTTATCCTTATATTTAACATCAAGCAATTCTAACAAAGTCTATTACTTATTGCTCTTATAGATGTTCTAGTAGTCGTACTTGAAATTAGGTGTCTAAAAATAGTTACCACACAAGCAGTAACATCAAATGCTCAGGAAATCATTGTTATTCATCAGTAGTAGGTATTTAAATTTTCAATAACCATCGCATACATGTTGTACCCCTTCCTTATCTAGTCATTATTCATATAACCATTGCTAATGTAACAAACTTTTACAAGTTATTACACTGGCCACCTATATTGTACAACCGTCTGTTACACACTACTGCATTTTCTTTTTTATGTTTCGAACTACTTAATATTAATATAGATTTTTACCACTAGTGATAACTTTATGGGATCATATCATCTCTAATGAAGATGTATCATTTCATCACTTACCTCCTCATCCCATATCAGTTTATTTACCCTCTTCAATAACTTAAAGAATAGTTGGTAGTTATCTAATGCTCAGCTAATGAATTCGTTAAGTGTCACCACCATTCTTGTAAGGTTTTGAACTTTTTTCTTTGTCCTGGGAGGAAGTATTGCTTAGATAGCTTGGATTTGGTCGGGATCAGCTTTTATCCCCCGTCTGGTAACTAAATGCCCTAAAAACGTTCCAGAGCTCACACCAAAGGCACACTTGGCCACATTGAGCTTCAATCCATATTTATCAATTGTAGAAAAGGTATGCTACAAATACTGAACATGGAACTCTGACTTTTTACTTTTAACCACCATGTCATCAATATAAACCTCCATAATCTTGCCGATGTTATCCTTAAACATCTTCATGACCAACCATTGATAAGTTGTACTAGCATTCTTCGGACCAAATGGCATAATCCTATAAAAATAAATCCCACTCAAGGTGATGAATGAAGTCTTTTCTTTATTAGGGCCATGCATTGGAATTTGATGGTACCCTCTATAGGTGTCCAAGAAGGACATTCGTAAGCTGCCTACTGTTGAATCTACTAACAGCTCAATCTTTGCTAGTGGGAATGGATCTTTGGGACATACCTTACTCAGGTTAGTACAATCAACACAAAACCTCTATTTCTCATTACTCTTTTTAACGACCACTGTATAGATCATCTATTCAGGGTATGAAACTTATTTGAGGCTTACTACTGTATAAATCACCTATTCAGGGTACGGAACTTTTCTGATAGCTTCAGCCTCAAGTAGTTTGTCGATTTCGTCAATGACCGCCTTGGTATGCTGCAATACAGATCTCCTTTCCATCTAGATTATAGGTTTAACCCCTAGGTTGACACTAAATTTATGGCTCATGATCTTAAAGAAAATACCTAGCATTTTTTGTGGAGTCTATGCGAAGGTACCATTGTTCTTTAATAGCATCCCCCTCATCTTTAACTTCTCATTTACCATTAGATTTGATCTGATGAGAGAGTATCTATCATCCTCGGCTGGACCAGCTTGGACCTTTTCTAAGCTTTCAATAATTTTTTTTTGTAGGATCACCACCAATATCATCTATCTTTGGCGTGTCCTCGGACAACTCTAAAAGTTAGACTTGCTCAGTAAATGGTTTAGACTTGAGAGCGAGGGTGAAGCACCTTTTTGATATATGCTGGTCCTCTCTAGTCTCGATCACCTCATCACCACAAAGGAACTTGACAACTTGGTAATAAGTTGAGGGGACAGTTTCAACATATGTATCCATGATCTCCCTATAATAGTGTTGTAGGAAGACAGTGCATCCAATACCGTGAATTCCACATTATACTCCACTGGACCAACTTGGACAGGGATCATAACTTGCCCCAAAGTCCACACTGGGGCAGAATGGAATCCTATCAATGGGCATTTAGCTGGCTCTTGATCCTCTCTATTTAAGCCAAGTTTCTAAGACAGACTAAAAAACCATGACTTCAGTTGAGCTCCCAACGTCCACCAAGATCCTTTAAACATCAGATTCAAACATTTTTAAAGTAACACCAGAGCATCGTTGTTTGGTTGTTGCATCCTAGTGCCTTCATCTTCATGGAATGTAATACCCTAAGGACATCTTGCTCGGGGATCTAGTAACTTTCTAGACATCTCTGGCCTAACCAACATGTTTTTCATTTACTCAAGTCAGGCGACTACACTCTGGGGTTGATTTTCCATGTTTATAACATGAATAATCATTGGCCTTTAAACTTCTCTTCTAGCTTGCAACCTTGGTGGTGGCTGGGCTTCATTTATAAAGTTTTTCTCCTCAGGATCTTCCATTCTCCTCCTCTGATCTCCCCATTGTGCCCGAGGAGCATCCTCTGCATTTTTTGTTTTAGCCATGTCGAGATACTTTTTCAAATGTCCATCTTTCACCAGATCCTTCCAAATGTACCACACAGAACGACATGATCCAGTGCGATGCCCCTTGTTTTGGTAATAAAAACAGAAATCCTTATGGTTCTCCTTATCAGGATAGTCGAGCAGTTTCTTAGGCTATTAAAAGTAAGACTGGTCACAAATTCTTGGGAGAATCTCTAAAATTGACTCCTTAAAACCGTGTTAATGGCCTCAAAAACTTACTTCTTGTCTTCGGTAAACTCCGACCCTCTTCCTTGGCTTTTTCCTTCTTAGATCCCAAGGACTTTGCTTTTTTCTACTCGTTTAGCTTTGTTTAATCTTAAACTTTTGTATATTTTTCAATCATGCACATAATGTCAGACATATTCATCGCTGGCTTCTTTTTCAATGAAAGACAAAGTTTGTCTTCTTTCTATAACCCCAGTTTAAATAAATTCACGGCCAGCTGCTCTAAGCATCCTTTAACTTCATTATAGAGCTCCATCTATTACCTGGAATACTCCTCAGGCTCTCATTATTCCTTTTTCTCATGGTAAGGAACACGTCGGTAGTTTTTGGCTGTTTAACATTAGCCAAAAATCGAGTAATGAACTCCTCAGCAAGTTGATGCCAACACGCAATGCTACTAGGAGGCAACTTATGGAACCATTGGAATACTGTGTCATCCAAACTTGATGGAAATACTCTGTATATAAGCTCATCATTCCAACTCCACAGGGTCATTGCCTACACGTAATGATGATAGTGTGCCAGAGGATCCGATTTACCATCGCAAACCATAAACCGAGGAGTCTAGAACTTCCTAGGGGGCTCTACCTCACAAATGTCTACTGTAAATAATAAGGTAAAAATTCTCCCAAGTACTCTTCTCACTATCATTCAAATAGTTTGGTTTGAACCTTCCCACTCATCATATTGTGGACTCTCAACCTGCTTTAACTTGTTGGACTTCCTTATTTTCGCAAGAATTATATCATCGCTCGATAAGCTCTCATTTTTATCATTGTGCCTCCTCTTACTAGAAAACTTCTTTCTTGAGGTTTCTTCCATTTTCTAAGAATTGGAGGGCTTTTCACTCTATGGGTGCAGAAGATCTATGCACTGAGGCTACACTAGACGTGTCTCAATAGCAATGGCTTCAAGAATGGAGCCAATATTGCTTCACGTGTATCTTCCCTTCGACGACCTTCCACTTGGGAAAATCATCGTACAAAGCGTCATAGCTCTTATCGGAGTTGGATCTTTGCTGTCCAAGCTCAAAATAAGCTTATCTTTTTAATTTTCCTTTCTCTTCACTTATTTTGAGAAGTATTTCCTCCAACACCGCCTATTTTACAGCAGCTTCAGCTTTCAAATCACGCAATCGCCTGGCTACTTCTGGATCATTAACCCAATGATGATTGCTGCTTGCTTATATAGGGGTGCGTATCGTCAATGCTTCATCTTTCTGCCTCTGTGCTCCTACTTCAGCTCTTAATTGAGAATGAAATGGAGGAGTGTTTTCTTTATTAGTAGCCATTTTCATTTAAGTTTCTCAAGGAATGTTTCAAAAACAAAAAATGTTGGGAACCAAAAAAACGTGCCCAAGGTAGGTGTCAAATGTTCGGCAATTAAAAATATCATCGAGCGTGTTCACCATGTCCACTGTAAAAAAAAAAAGCTCAAGCCTGCATATGGAAAAGAAGAATAAAGGGTCGATAAGAGTCCCCGATCACAATCCCTCCAATGGTAAAGCCTGAAGAAGCTTGAGAGAATGAGAAAAAAAAATTGGCAACACTTTTATGGATAATAGTGAATGTACCTGGATTTTAGTGTTAAGTCTTTTATTTATATTCTAAAGGTAGGAATAAATTAATGTCAAATAATTGGTAAAACTATCATAACTTTCTTATTGGGGAAGCCTTATGGTATGCTTAACATTAAATACTCATTATATATTATTAAATGTGCTTGGCGTAAGTGGGTATAGTAGGCTTGATCTAAATGTCCTATCCATCTGACACTTGTAATGTTAGGAGTTGATTGAATATAATTAGAGAGTAATAAATGAACTGAATTTATTACCAAATAGCATTTATGATCAGAGTTAAGTAAATGAGATCACTTAAGGAAATATGACCTACCTTGAGTGTTCTCCTAGTTGGGAGAACTTCCCCCGAGCACATTCACATTCAAGCATTGTGCTCGGGAATCCTATGACGTATCTTTTATATTTTTATACCAACAGTAAACATATATTTAGGTTTTGATAGCATACAAAGAGACTCATAGTGAGCTTTTCTTTTATTAATTTATTTACGGGTTATTTGCCTTTATATTTTTTTGTATTTAACGTAAAAATCAATTGCATTCTTTAAACTTAAGAAAACTACTTAACCTTTTCTCTTATTTATTTATTTATTTACGGGCTATTTATCTTCATATTTTTTTTTTTTTTGTATTCAGTGAAAATTAACTGCATTCTTGAAACTTAAAAAAACTACTTTTACATTACTTGTACTTTAAGTGAAAAAGTTGACAATTTTTGTCAAAATTAATGGTTTTAACAGTTAGACCCCTTTTGATAATGTTTTAATTTTCTATTTATATTTTCAAAATTTTGTAAACTCGTAACAAAAATTTTTTTGTTAGATCTTTTGATTTTTTTTGTTTTCAAAAAAATAAACACTTAAACAGAAAAACGTAAACAAAAAAAAAATATTTTTACTCTATTTTTTTTTGTTTCAAATATTTTGTTAATTTTAAAACTTTGTTCATTTTTGTTACATCATATTAAAATAAGTTATTTTATCCAAATATATTATTAAAATAAATTTGTTTCAATAAGTAATATAATTCAATTAGTGGATTAAATTAATTATATAAATTAATATGTAATATATATCATTAAATTATTTTTAGTAAATAATAAACCTAAATTAATTAATTAAATTTAAAAACTAATTCAGTAATAATAAATAATTAAATTTAATTAATAATTCATTATTATTAAATTATTTGAAAAAAATATCAAAATTAAATTAAAGTATTTATAATTTAATTAATTTAATATATAAAAAATATATTTTATTAAATTAATTTAATAAATAATTAAATTAATTTAATTAATTTAAAATTAAATAATTTAATTATTTACGAATATAATTAAATTCAATTAATTGAATCAGTCAAATAAAATAATATGTAATATATTATTAAATTATTTTTAAAATAATAAAATATTAATTGGAATTAATAATTAATTGAATTTAATATAATAATAAATTTATTTTATTTTGGCAATTCAATTTTATTAAATTATTTGAAATAAATATCATAATTAAATTAAATTATTTATAATTTGATTAATTTAATTTTTATAAAATATATTTTATTAAATTATTTTAATAAATAAGTAAATTTAATTAATTAATTTTAAATAATTTAATTTAATTTAATTTAATTTATTAATTAATCTAATCTAATAATTTATTTAATATGATATATATTTTATTAAATTGTTTTTAATAAATAATATAATTAAATTATAGTTAATATATTTTATATTTAATAAATGAAATGATATAATAATTATATTCCATTCAATTATTTTTAATAAATAATTATTAAAATATGATTTATTATATTTTATTTTTATTGATTAAATTATTTTTAATAAATAATTTAATTGGTTAATTTTGTTAATTATTTAAACTAAATTATTATGAAATATATTTTATTAAATTCATTTAATTTTCAAAAGCTAAAAAATTTAAATTTCTTGTAAGACTAAAAATTAATAATTGTATACAAAATTGTATTTTTAAACACAGTTTCAGTTTTCATTTCAAGAAAAAACTGACAAAAAAAAAAAAAACACAACATAAACAGATAAATATAAATAGAAAAACAACAGTGTTATCAGATGGCCCCTTAATATTTAAAAAAATGCACTTACACGCTTTGTAGTTTATGTTATCCACGCTTATAGTTCTTGATTTTATTTGATTTTTAATGAGTATTTACGTCTTACTTAAAAGTTTAATAAAGTTTACACTGTTTGAAAATATTTCTTTAATATAGTTTACACTGTTTGAAAATATTTCTATCTTTGAATTTTGATTTTAAAATAAAGAATTGATTTGATTTGGTAAATTAAATTTTGTGTTTGGTACACATTTCTAATTTGAGAATTAAATTGACTGAATTTAAGAGAAATATCAAATTTGATCATATTAATTGTAAATAGATAATATAATAAATATGCTATATGAAAACAAATTTTTCCATTTACTTAGATGATTTAAGAAAATAATGAATTCTCATCAAATTCTATTGTTTTGGATTAGATTCTAAATGATATAGAAATTCTAAAATTTAAATTATGAAATTAAATTAAATTTAACTCATAAAATTTTATTTAATTCCAAACATAAATATTAGTGAGAATTCTAATTTGATGAAATCAAATCCTATCTAATACACCGTTTCAAACGGAGTGTTATAGTTTCATTTCAAACGGAGTGTCATAGTTTCACTCTAGTTTCAAGTACGAGAACTGTAAAATTATGTTTTTAAAATTTAAGGAGTTTAAGTAAATTCACCTGATTAAAAAACAATTATCTCTTAATTTATACGCGGAGTGAGTATTGAGAAAATTAAAGAAGATTTTGGGACTCGTGAATGAGATAAGATCCATTTCAAGTGATGAATTATTCTTCATCCTAGCTAACTAATTTTTAACACAATTCACATGCAGGGCAGTCTCTGTGTACTGCAAATTCTTCCTAGTAGTGGTCCTACGTAACATGATGTAATTCCATCGACAACCCAAATGATTCACGGGTTGTAATGCCCCCAGGCGACGCTCAAACTATCACGGGTTGCTAACACAAATCATATCTTACTGATATTTCTTTACATATTTTAATATATTCACATCAACTTTTTCCGGCTACGTTATGACTTTGTTCTTTTATTCTCTCTCTCTCTTTTTCTCTCTCTCTCTCTCTCTCTCTTCAAGTATATAAAATATTAAAACACAACTCAATTTAACTTAAAAACTAAATATA
>QLOD02000009.1:16773979-16784465 GCA_003260245.2 Sideroxylon spinosum
CTCTAAGTGAGAATTTGTAGCTGCACGTGCTCCACCTACAACTATACTCCCCATTAGCTTGTAGATATTTCCCTCAATTTTCTGACCTTTTGTGACCTTCAAAACTCCACCTTCAGACTTGTACGCATAGCCGTTTGAGTCTAAGGTTCCCAAGAAAATCAGATTTTTCCTTTAATCAAGGACATGCCTGACAACACTCAAGGTTCTAACAACACCATCACAAGTCTTAATTTTGATTGTGCCAATACCGATGACTATATAAGAAGCATTATTTCCCATTAAAACTGAGCCACAATTAACTGACCTGTAGGTATGAAACCAATCCTTACGAGGACACGAGTGATAGGAGCATGCCAAATCTAAGATCCAAGAGTCCTTAAAGTGATCTGAGCTAGATGAAATCGAAAGAAATTCACCATTAGTGTCAGATTCCTCTAATGCAACATTCGTAGAAATAGATGGTTTCTTTTGTTTTCTTCCATCTCCTCTTCCCTTATTCTTCTTCAAACAATTCCTTTCGTAATGCCATTTTCGTGACAATTGAAGCACTTGACATTGCCTCTATTCCTAGATCTTAACCTGCTGCTGTTTCTTCCCACAGACTTACTATTCTTGCCAGCGGATCGACCCCTTTCTAGGTTTCTTCCACAATCTTAATTAGCTTTCACCATCAACCCTTTCTCTTGAGAGATTTTAGCAACATTCTATTTTCACTGATAATACATCAACAGGGCAGAAGTAACCTCCACCAATTTTAGGGTTTCTTTACCCCACATCAGAGTTGTAACTACGTAATCATAAGAAGCCAGTAGGGACATAAGAAGCATCAATGCTTTGTCTTTCTCCTCAAACTTCACATCAATCCTCAATAAATCACTAATAATCTGATTAAACAGATTAATATGTTGAGTAAGATCCGAACCCTCCGCCATCTTCAACCCATACAGTTTCTATTTTAGGAATAACTTGTTCGTCAGGGATTTAGACATATACCTGCTCTCGAGTTTTGACCATATACCTACCGGAGACTCCTCATCCATGACTTGATACAGAACTTCGTCAGCTAAGCACAACCGTATTGTACTCACAACTTTCATCTAAAGTTCTTTCCAATTTTCAATGGATACCTTATCTGGTTTTGTCCCGTTCAGTGTCTTCACCAACTCCTGCAGAACCAACACATCCTTCACTCGTCTTTGCCATAGCCCATAGTTCCCAATTCAGTCAAACTTCATAATTTCGAACTTGCCGAAAGACAAGTTCATTGCCATTGTAGATCTAAAGCTCCGATACCACTTTGTAGTTGTGTAAGTTCCAGACACAAAAACCTTGGATCACTTTTATGATATGATGCAATGAATTGAAAACAAGAAACACACAAAGAAGACACAAGTATTTACGTGGTTCGATAATTTGCCTATATCCATGGGCAGATGATCTGGTTTTCAATTATCAAGGAACTCCACATATGGATTTGAAGAATATAATATATAGAGAGAGAATCTGTAAAACCCTAATCTCTTGAAAACCCTAATTCAAGTTCTTCTATTAGGTGTACAATAAAACCCATATATATAGGTACAATATATCTGGCCAAAACAGGCTTACGAAAAAACCCTAACTTCAATTGGCCCGCACTGCTCACTAGGGTCAGACTCCCAGCAAGCATCCTCTGCCATAGATACTTGACTACTGTTTTTCCTAACAAACCTGCTTGCAAGATACTCTGAACTGTACACCTCGGCACTGCAGGTCAAACCCCACAATCCCCCAACCTCCTATGTGTTCCTTGTGAGTAGTGAGCCATTCTCCAACAGCTCTTGATGGTGCTCTATTTGATTCTAGAAACTAAGGAGTTTGAATCATATAACGACCCATGTCAAGAGAGTGCAAGATTCTGACACCTACTTTTTATCTCCTCTTTCTTTTCACACAGTTTAGAGAACATTGTCTCGTATTTATTGTTATTCGAGCTAAATTTTAGAAGAAGCACCTTATCAATTTTCTTATTTCTAAGTGATTTACCCTTATTGATATAAAATTCTTCTCTTCCGAAGTAGATGCTACAGAAAAGTAGCTATGACCACTAAACCACAAGTTACCTCGGTGAGTCAACTTGTGAAATATAAGACTTTCACAAATGCACTTTAAACCGTGCTTGTAGAAAATGACAACTCATGGAAGTGTACCCAAAACTCACTTGCTCTTCCTTTGTTTTAATGTTATGCCAAGTAAGTTATAGATTAACATTAAAAACCAAAGAAAGCAAACAAGAAAAAAAAAATATTAACTTCTGCATGACTCAACATGTATACATTAAATATATATATATATGTATGCACAGTTGCTAAAATTACCTGCAAAGATGAAATTGTAAATGTCACTTGAAGAAGAGGATCCCATGCAACAGCAGGCTCTACTTTCTGCTTTAGCAATATCTGTCCCAATTTCCAATTGAGTGAACTCGATATGTACTGGATGATGTAAAGCCCAGGAACTTTTCCATCTTCTTCAAAGTATATTGAATCTCCCAACTTTGAGAATGACTCAATCCCTAACATGAAGCAGGCAAAACGAACCTTTACACACTCACAGAACACCAAGGAGGAAAAAAGACAATAATCTTCAAGTAAATATTAGCAAAGGTAGAACAGCTGGCTAACTTGAAGAATCATAACTACAGCTAGAATGAAAAGGAAAATGATTTGTTACACACTAAAATGGAATAGCAGGCCAATCATATTTCTCAATTAATTAGAAAGCATATCATCCATTACAGATACATTTATATGGCGACAAGTGGCTAACTGAATTCACTTGATCAAAATGCCTAGGGGAGAAAGAAGTTCAAAGAGGTTTTTCGAAGAATGTGAGATATCTTATTAAACAACTAGAGACTTTAGAAATGAAATATTTCCAAATATTTCTGCAGAATTTGGATTTGCTTACGAAACAATCACTTTTTCAGTTTAGTTTTGTATTTTTTGGGGGGGGGGTGGTGTTGTGGGGTGGTAATTAAAATGAGAAAAAGTAAAAGATATTAAAAAAAATATATTTAGGTTTCAAGCCCATACCAGTCCCATAGCAGCACCAAAAATCATTGAACTTTGATCCCCATCCATGGTAGCTTCTGGCCTTGGAAACTCCACTGCCTAGTGGGAGCATGTAGATCATTACTCCCGGCTCCCTTCCTCTTTGGATGCTCAACACACCATTTGTCAAGGCCCTCTCATAGTAATCTGCATATGCCGTTGCTTTGGTCCATCTAAACAAGTGGCGGGAAACCTACAATAAAGCAACTCAATGCATGCTTGAATAACAAAACACTGAAACTTGTATAAAAATAAGGAAAATTTAGAGTCGATGACCTCCAGCAATGTGGTTCCATTTATAACAAAAAAAATATGATAGTGCAAGTTAGAGAGTGATCGGTATAAAATCTGTGTCTAGATCCAGAAAGTGTCCAACCAGCATGCTAAATTATCACAATATCTAGATATAAGAAAACAAAATAATACAAATTCCCTCAATTTGGTGATAACATAATATTGCAATTCATAGAATAAACTGAAATCTTGTTCCAAATTCTCCCCCAGCAGTAAAAGTAACCAATATACCTTTAGCATATTATAAGTAGTACAGGATTCTTCATTCTCAGTTCGTAAAGTGGTTGCTAGTCGTTTTGGGTCTGACCTGCGAATAGGTTTAAGAAAAGAGAACAAAATAACTCGGTATTAAATATAGACACTTAAGGATACAACAATCCAAGTGGCCATTAAAATAAAATCACTAGTTGTATACATATTGTCAGCAGATGGCAAATTGAGATCAGGAAATGGAACATAATTATATGTAAGGTATATGTACATTCAAAAAGCCCAGCAATCGTACCAGAACTCACCGACTGATGTCCCTCCTGTTGCGTAGCTGTGTGAAGAGTTAACAATGTCCATGAAGAAAGTCCCTATATCCTGGCAATGATGATGATCCTTCAGCACATTTATAAGGAAGAAGACTACTGCATAAATGTACTCCCCAAAGGAATTGAATTGAATTTAATTTGCAAGATTCCCCAATTGGGACCCAGTTCAATCAAAAAATGAAGTCATTTTTAGTAGCATTGAAGAGGAAGTTAAGATCTGCTCAACATCATTTTCAAAACTGTTATCTGGTCAAAGTAAATAATAATAAATAATAGAGAAAGCTCCATCAGCAATGTTACATGGACTCGGGTATGAATATCAAGTGCAAGTATGAGATTGCTGGGGCCTAAGTTGGTTTCAACTTCAAGACCCTAAAGTTGCAAGCTCAACCATTAGAGTAGTGTGAAGGTTCATCCAATGGTTAAAATGCAAATTATGTTTTTAATCTTGACCATTTGATGAACCTTGACCATTTGATGAACCTTTACACGCATCTAATGGTTGAACTGGCAACTTTAGGGTCTTGAAGTTGAAACTAACTTTAGGCCCCGCAAATTCAAAGCTGTGTTCGAATGTCAAATCTCTCAAAATTTTAAATTTAAGATATTGGGATATGCATCCAAAAACTGTGTATGCATAGGTGGATGCATCATAGATATTTAAATATATTGAATAGTAAATGGAGGTCAGGTATACCTTTTATTTTAAGAATGTACTTGAAATTAAAAGGAACTTACAGAAAATTATGAGTTTCTTATCTTTCCAACTATGTGAAAAGTTAGATATTTTTCACTATTATCAAATGTAAGCTGCTAGTTTTTCATATATTATTAAAACTTGAGTATTTAAGTGCCTAATGTAAGTGCGGGAGTTGGACACAAATCCGCATACCCTTATCCTAATCATTTCCGTAGACACAGGTACAATGCAGAAATAGAAGTCATGTAACACAGTCCTTCAATGAGAATGCTTTTGAAAAACCGTTTTGGATTTTTTGGATAAATTTCCTGAAAATGGGCATGAAAATGTTCTCAAAAACCTCTCTTTTTAATTAAAAAATTTTCTAAAAATAAAAATTGTCCCATTTAGAAAATTATTTTAAGATATTTTGGATTGACGTCCATAGGAAGTGAGTATATTTTATGGTAGTCATCAACCTACCACAACCTTCTTCCTTTATTCGGGCTTAGAATCAATTGTGTTAAAATAAAACACTAAGCATGCATAACCGGAGTTAATTAAGATTTTTGGATTTTAAAATTTAAAATTTTTAAATTATAATAAGAAGCAAACAATTGAAAATGTTTTGTGCTTTCAAAGCTTATCATTTTTGCTTCTAACATCATGTAAAATGAACAACAAATAAAAAAGGGGCCTGTTTGACAACCATTTCGTTTTCAGTTTTTTTTTTTTTTTATGTTTTTTGAAAACTGAACAAGAAACTCGTTTGACAAATTTATTTTCAGTTTTCAATTTTCATAATTTTCAAAAATTATAAAAACATAGAAAATGTGTTTTCTCAAGTTTTTATTTTTAGTTTTCATTTTCTTACACAATCACTGCTAGTTACAATCATCAACAACCACCGTTACTACGACCCTCACCCATCTCTAGTCACCGCCAAATATATTATTATTTAATATAAAAATATATAATTAATATATAAAAATATATTAATTTCGTAAATTCATAATATATTGTTTTTATTTAAATAAAAATATTAAATATACTTTAATTAATAATTAATTTTATCAACAACTAATTTAATATATTTAAATTATATATTAAATTAATTAATTAACTAAATTATATTAATCGTAATATAAATAATTAAAATAAGTGATTTAATTAGTTTAAATTAAATTAATTATTTAATTAAATTTAATTACTTAAATTAATATAAATTATTTTAATAAATAATATAATTAAATTATATTGAATAAATTTATTTTTATTGAATTAAATTATTTTGAAAAATAATATAATTAAAATAATTAAATTTAATTAATCAAATTAATTTAAGTTAATTAAATAATTAATTTAATTAATTAACAACTATAACTACCAACTAACAACTATCGTTACCAAACGATTTTTTAAGTTTTTATATTCTTTTTTCTGCTTTGAAAGTGAAAACTAAAAATAAAAAACTAAACTGAACACAAAAACTGAAAACTGAATATAAACACTGAACACAAAAACTAAAAACTGACAGTATTATCAACAAACCCTAAATAAAACTAACATATGGAAGATGATAACCCGTTGGCCTTGCTGCCTTGCTGTCAAAGCAGAAATTTTGTCTCTTTGAAACATCTTATGCGGTAACATGGGGTTTGCATCATTTTCTAAAAAACAATGAGATGAAGTGGGTAGAGACTAAATCTTGGCTCTTACTCAGACCATCTAGACATATTTTGGATTTTCCTTAATGAAGATATTTTGGATTCCTGGATTTCCCAATTAGTAGGAAGATATTTTAGACAGATGTCACAAAACTGTTAAGGATTGGAGAATCGTATTTATATTTTCCTATCCACTAGTTGCATCCTTGCTACTTGTAGAGGGCTTTTCTCCCTTTGTGCCCATTCATAAGCCTCAAAAATATTGTTTCCTATTCCTTGTTTATCCATGCTAATAGAAATAAAAATAAAAAAAGAGAGACAGAAGAAAGGAAAGAAAATTATACCCCAAAAAAAAAAAAAAAAATCGATCCTTGCAATTAATTGGCTCAAGGAGATTAGATAAATTACCAACTAAAGATCAGACTCATTTCTTTGTGACAACAAAAAAAAAAAACTATGAAACTATTTTACCATAAGCGAACTCCGCTCAGCAACAACCTTTGCTAATTATTGCAGCTCAGATGATCTGAAGATACATATTGAAACAAATTACAGCTGTTTACCTTATAAAGTGATTCATCAGTAATTTCATATCGCAATTGAGATCCAACTACAACTGGAATATGAGTATTGGCATGAAATCCAGAAATATCATCAGCCTACAGGGCAAAATTATACGATGTCATATTTCAAATGAGAGCAATATGGAATATATTAATGAAAAAGGGTGGAAACCCCACAATTACTATAGTGTTGCAAAAGTTTAAGAAAAATTATATAAACACTGGTGCACTTTTTATATCACCGATTGTTAGAAAAACTTAAACTTTTAGGAAATGGACCAAGCTATTTGATCACTACACCTCGTGCAACCCCGACTCGCACATTGAGGGAGAGAAACAAACTAAATCAAATAAGGTTAACCAACACAAACAAATGAAGTGCATAGCAAATACTGGAAAATAAACGTTGATAACGAAAACCCAAGACATCCTAAAACTAGAGCTTCAATACCATGTTAAGTCACCAATTATCCCAACAGTTTAAGTTTTTGGGAAATGGAGATAGAAACAAGTAGATAAAAAAAATAAAATGATATGGAAGCACCAAACTGCAGTTTCATTTTCAGTAATGCTAAACAAGATAGTGGTATAACAATTGTTCAATACAGTTCAATAAAATGCCTTGCAACTGCCAGCTATGATTTCCAGCGTATCTATTCAGCAATATCAAAACTTAAGTCTACAGCTTCTTGTTCTTAACCCATTACCCTAGCACACAAAACCTGTAGTTTCTTGTCCATTTATTTCAGAATTCTATCACAAAATCAAGTTAGCAACTGAACTGAACTATAAGAAAAAAAAAAATTTCCATTTGTTAAGCATCATTCTCTACATTATCAACTATTAAATATTCACCATCCGAATAAAGAACAACTATTCTGCCAAACAACCTTTCCTGCAATATAGATTTCCATGATCTTTAAGTCTTCAGAAGCCCCTTGTACACTACCATTTCTAATCAATAAGCATCCAAAGATTTTGTAGATACAAATAACAATAAGAACCTACTTTTGTCTTATTGAACTCAATTAAGAAACCGTATTTAATAAGCACTCAAAATTCTTAGAAGCAAGCGAGTTTGGAGAAATCCAACTTCGGAAGTTGCCTTTTGTAATAAGAATTGTGATAGTGACTTCACTCCAGAAATAATCAATATGAAATATCACATAGGAAGCACAAACAATCCATAGTGGAGCTAATCTGTGTCTAACATATATCAGATAAACATGTTGACTAGACATTGCCGCATGGTTTGTCCATTTTGTATACATGTATAGATATAATATTTTTGTTGGATGTGGACAGTCCGAAATGTAACTTTATTTATTATATATTATTATATCTCGTACTGATTTTCTATCTTATCTCCTAGCTCAACTTTTCTTGCTTTCATATATTTAATAACATTTGACCTATGGAGAGAAAAGTTGAAAGAATGCTTGACACCCTTAGGTTTGTCTAAGCTTATATTTATATACATAGATAAATGTAGGAACTAGGTAACAACCAATAATATTCCTAATCAAATAAGATGATATGGAAGAACCAAATTGCTGATGGGTATTTTTTTATGGACACCACTTCGGATATTTGGAATGCAGTTACTCAAACTTATTCTAGAGTTGGAAATGATACTCAGGTGTAACAACCAATAATATTCCTAATCAAATAAGATGATATGGAAGAACCAAATTGCTGATGGGTATTTTTTTATGGACACCACTTCGGATATTTGGAATGCAGTTACTCAAACTTATTCTAGAGTTGGAAATGATACTCAGGTGTATGAGATTCACAAGAAAATTCATGAGTTTAAGCAAAGGAATCCAATTAATGGCTTAATATTTTGCAGTTCGAAATAGCATGTGACAGCAGCTTGAATACTATCATGTGTTTCAAGCTATATGTCCCATGAATGCAACCAATTTAAAAAAAAAAAATGATAGACAGAGAACTTATGTTTGATTTTGTTGCTAGTTTGAATGCGGAGTATGATCAGATTTTGGTTCAAATATTGGGGAAGGATCCTATTCCTTCATTGAGACAAGCATTTTCCTACTTGTGATAGGAAGAGAGTCGTAAGAGTGTTATGCTTAATATCTCAACCAATGAACAATCGGCTTTGGTGGTAGCTACAAAATTATGTTCTAATGAAGGGAAGGTGGACACTACAAAGCCAGTTCCTGGTCCCAAAGATCATTTAGTATGTGATTATTGTGGCCGACTGAAGCACACTAGAGAAACATGATAGAAGCTTCATGGTCGTCCCTCTAGGGGAAGAGGAGGTAAGAGGTTCCTTGCTCTCATGAGCGCATCTATCTGAAGTTGTTAGTTCCTCTCCAGATATTTCTCTATCTGAAGTTGTTAGTTCCTCTCCAGATATCTCTCAATCAGATGATTCTCTCTCAACAAAAGAACTGAAAATGTTTTGGCAAATGATGGCTAGAATGGAGAGTTCCTCTAACGCTAGGACTACAGCTACTATTCCTCCAATTTAGGCCAGGCAGGTTCTTCCTCTATTACTTCTCATGCCTTGAATGTGGTTGCCTCTAGTCCTTGGGTCATTGATTTCGGGGGCCACTGACCATATGATTGGTAATTCTGCCTGTTTTTAATCTTATAAACCATGTTCATGTCAACAGAAGATTCAAGTTGCTGATGGTTCCTTGTCCTTTATCTCTGGGAAAGAAATTATCCAGTGTACTTCTTCACTTACATTAAATTATGTCATTCATGCTCTTCCAGTAGTTTAATGTCAATTAGTGCTATCACTAAAGACTTGAACTGTAAGGCGAATTTTTTTCCTTCATATTGTGTCTTTCAAGTACTGAACACAAGGAGAACAATTGGTTCTGGTAGATTCCATTGTGGTTTGTTCTACTAAGGCCCCATTTGGTAACGTTTTTGTTTTCTTTTTCTCTGTTTAGGTTTTCAAAATTCTGTAAACTGACAACAAAAACATGTTTGTTAAATCTGTTTTCGTCTTTTTGTTTCCGAAAAAATAAAAACTTAAATAGAAAAACGAAAAAAAAAAAAAAAGTGTTTTCACTCTGTTTTTTTTTTCTGTTGTAAACATTTTTATAAATTTTATTATCATATTAAAATAAATTTCTTTATTCAAATATTTTATTAAATTAAAATTATTATTAATAAATAATATAATTTAATTAAATAAAATTTTTTATATATTTATTAATTATTTTTAATAAATAATTAAATTAAACTATTATTAAATAAATTTGTTTAATAAGAAATATTAATTATTAAATTATTTGTAATAAATTAAAATTATAATTTAATACGATAATTAATTTAATTTAATTAATATAAATATATTTTATTAAATAATTTTGATAAAATATAATTTAACTTGACTATGATATTTTACTAAAATAATTTAATAAGATATATTTTTAATTTAGTTAATTTATTTTACTAATTAATTTGATTAATATAAAATATATTTTATTAAATAAATTAATTTAATTAATATAAAAATATTTTTTGAATTTTTTAATATATAATAAAATTAAATTAATTAATTAACTTAAATTTTATACTTAATTTAATTTAATTATTTTAACTAATATTGAATATATTTTATTAAATTATTTTTAATAAATATCACAATTAGATTAATTAATTAAATTTAATT